>JAGFNQ010000365.1:549132-784620 GCA_024364735.1 Boesenbergia rotunda | reverse complement strand
TTTGGTATCCACCCCGTCGGGTGACTAATCCAAGGATCCACTCTCCTCACACTCTCATACACTATAAAAGTCTCCTTCTTGAGGTGGAGAAACCTCTTACAAGCTTTCACCAAGATACAACAAGAAACAAAGCAAATACAAAAGAAAATCTCACAAGATTTACAATAAATAAGCTCACACTTTGCTTTTCTTGTTATCTTCAAGCTTTGTGATCGCCTCTAGAACTTTGGAAGTGCAGCAACACTAAGCCCCAAAGCTTCTCTTGAAATGGCGTGGAAGAAGGAAGAAGAGCTCCGGCCAAACCTGCGCGAAAGACCTTATACCCGTTGCCTAGGGTTTGGTGATCGATTACCCAATCGATTACCACGTTCACACTTAGCCGTTCAACGGCTATTTTCGAACCGTAATCGATTAGCCAATCGATTACCATTTCCCTGAATCGATTACTCAATCGATTCAGAGCCTCTTTTCTCTCGCGCAAAACCGCCCTAATCGATTAGTCAATCGATTACCGATACCCTGAATCGATTACCCAATCGATTCAGGACCCTTCTGTCCTCTCGCGAAATCACTCTAATCGATCACCTGATCGATTGACCCAATCGATTGCCCCAATCGATTGAGTCCACCTAACTTGTTCCCACAAGTCTAGGATCCTCTACCAAGTGTCCAGTCAACCCCGTTGACCAACTTGGATTTCTACTGCCTAGCTCCCAGCTCGGACTTAACCTGGTTCCCAACCAGATTTGCCTAACCCTCGAGTTAGGTCTAGTCTCTCGGTAGACTTCCACCTTGCCAGCATGCGATCTCCCGATCCATCTGGACTTCACCTAGTCCCACTAGGTCTTTTGCCATGCCAGCGTACGATCTCCCCGATCTACCTGGACTTCACCTAGTCCCACTAGGTCTGCCTAGTCCACTAGGTCTTTTGCCATGCCAGCGTACGATCTCCCCGATCTACCTGGACTTCACCTAGTCCCACTAGGCTTGCCTAGTCCCACTAGGTCTTTTCCCAGTCAAGCCTCCAGTCAACCTTGACTCACTTGACTCACACATCATGACCACTCAAACATCATTATCAAACATCGAAACATACGACCTCGAGCTCACCCGAGCTTACCAGACTCAAGCTCACCTGAGCTTTGTCAAACTAGGTCAACCCTGACCTAACCAAGATTGCACCAACAATCTCCCCCTTTTTGATGTTTGACAATATGTTTTGAGAAAGACTAATCCCTATTAGCCTTTCAATCTCTCCCAAATTTCTCCCCTTTGACACACATCAAACTTCTCCCTGAGAGTCTATATGATCAAAGGTATACCAATGAAAATCCCATACTTTTCATTGAACCTATGCTCAACCTTGAGCACTTGTGAAGATTCCCAATCTCCATTCATGTACTTATACGAAAAAGAAATGCATCCACATGTTGTAAGGAAGACCTCCCCCTCAAAACATGCTCTAATCCTCTATCATTGCACCAACAATGATTTTGAGTTCCTAAACCTTTAGGAAAAACTCAACTTGAGGCGATTGAGATTTTGAAACTCAAAACTTGAATCAAAATCTCGCCTTAACCCTTAAATGTTCACCAAATCATATTCCCTTTTGATTTCACAATGAAATTTACCCAAATATACTTATAAAAATATTTCAAGGGGTTAGGGATTGGTAGGTTACTCAAAAATGGGTTAATGGACTGAAAACTGACAGTTTCAGTCTCACCAATCGATTGGCGTTGGGAACCAATCGATTACACAGACCTTAATCGATCAACTGATCGATTACGGCTGACTATAATCGATCAACGGATCGATTACGCGAGCTTCTGTGCTCGCAAAACATACCTTCCAATCGATTGGCTACTGTCCCAATCGATCACCCGATCGATTGGGAGTTTCTGAATTCTGAAAACAATTTCAGACTCGAATTTCAGAAACTCATAAATAATTCTACAAAATTCGAAAAATTTTGAAATTTCGTGTAGATATTATTTATACCATATACTATCAAGGAAAAATAATTTTATATGAAAATAACCTCCATTTTCAAAGATTGACACAAAATTGGAAACCATTGAAATACTTCAATGTTTTTCATTGTTTTGTATCCAATTCATCAATGATGAGTGCTATCAAAAGATAGTTTTCACCAAGGTTTTCCAAGATAGTTTTAAAATGTTTCTCAAAAACAATATCCAACCATGTTCCTTGGGCTAAATGCACATGACTTGTACAATAGCTTTCCCAATGATTGGAGTTCATTGAATCTCATGTTTTGATGATACTAAAACTCAAATATGATGTACTTTATCAACACCTTGAGTTTTGTTCATCACCTAACATCTCACTTGTTTCTAATGTGTCTCAAAAACACATACAAGTCAACTTATAGTCTTAGTGAGATGTGAAAGTCATGTTCTCCCTAATCTAAGGGTTCATGCATTTCTACCTAGGCATTATAAACTTTGATCATCCACCTAGGATGTCAATTAATGCCAATGTCCTTAATTTCAATATTTATGCATGATTATGACTATGACATGCATCATATTAGGTTTTTCAAAAGAAATTATAGCTAAATGATGCATGTATGACATGACATGTAATATTATCATGACAGGGCATACAAAACATGGCATATAAGCACAAAAGAAAATACCTAGATTTCCTATCTAAGTATCAATAACTCATCGCTAAGCCATTGATAATCCTAACTTGCCCTAATTTCCAAGATAATGCCAAAACTCCCCAACTTGGCCTATCTTTGGATTCTAACCTAGTTGTGCCAACTTTATCAAGTTTAATCCTCCAAAAATATAGTTTGGCACAAATTTACTCCTCCTAGAGTAAATGACTAAATCCTTCATTTTCAAGGATAATAATTCCTTGAAAATGTCCCAAAGTGTCAACTTCATCAAGGTTGGGTTAACTACCCTTCCAATTAGAGTTGACACTCCCTAGACCTATCTAGGGTGTGTCGAACACACTCTTAGGAACCCAAAACCTATTGGTGCTCCTTGGGTGTTCTAGGTATTCACTAGGGATGACTTCCCTTGATACCTTCTTAAAGACTTTCTTAGGCTTCTCCGAAGCCTTAGTCACCTTTGTCTTGTCTTGATCAACTCTAGGGATGGCTTCCCTTGCGACCTTGACTTGACTCCTAGACCTCGATTTAGTTCCATATTTATATGGAACTCTATGATAGGATGGACCATCATCCTTAGTCTTAGGTTTGTACCCCAAACCTTTTTTGCTCCTAGAAGGTCCTTGATTTCCTAAATCTAGGTTTTGATCTTTAGATCCCTTAAATAGATTTTCTATTCTTTTGAGGGATTTTTCTAATTTATCAAGTTTTGACCTCAAAACTTGATTTTCAATCATTACCTCCTCAAGGCTTGGTTTTCTAATATAGCCTTGGTAATTTTTCTTTTTGGCCTTGGATTGGGTAGGTCTATCCTTAGATGATCTAAAATCTTCTCTATCCTTGGTTGTGGTAGACCTAGCATGAAAGGCTCTATATTTTCCTTTTGGTTTCTCATACCTCCTATTTTCATGATAAATAGCATTGAAATGATAATAATTATTTCTAGCATGCATATTATCATGATTTAAATAAGTACCATTACCTAATGGTACCTTAGTGTTATTCTTGGAGGCTCCCCCTTGACTTGAGCTCCTCCTTTTAGCCTTGGTCGGATTCTTCCCCTTTGGACATTGATTTCGATAATGTCCCTTTTCTTTGCATGAGAAGCACACAATGTGCTTCTTATCCCTTTTTGCCATGGGAGGAACCTTCTTTGGCTTCTCCTTGGTCTTGGGTGCCACTTGCACCTTCTTCTTGACCAATTTTGGACACTTACTCTTGTAGTGCCCTCTTTCCCTACACTCAAAGCAAACGATATGATTTTTATTTTTGCAAATTGAAATATCTATACCTTTGCTTGTAGGGGTGTTGCATGACTCTTCACTTGATCCGGAGGTAGAAGCTTCTTCCTTTTCCGGAGTGAATGGCCTTTCCTCCCCCTCAATCCTAGAGGTGGAGACTTCTTCTTCCTCATTGACCTCGGATGATGATGTTGAAACCTTTTCTTGTTCCGGCGTCAATGTCAAATTTTGCTCCTCTTCAACCCTTGAGGTAGAGGCTTCTTGAGCTTCATCTTCGGATGTTGAGCACCTCTCAACTTCCGAGTCCTCTTCACTTGATGAATTTCCCTCTTCGAATTTGTCTTGATTTGGTAGAGTGGAGGGAACTTCATGAAGTATTGCCAATTTGCTCCATAGCTCTTTGGCGTCTTGAAATTCTCCAATCTTGTCCAAGATAGTGCTTGGCAAAAGATTGACCAATAGCTTGGTCACTTTGTAGTTGGCCTCGCATCTCTTGATTTGCTCCTCATTCCATTTGCTTTTCTTGAGGAGCTTTCCTTTTGAGCTTGTTGGAGCTTCAAAACCCTCCATTAGAGCAAACCATTGCTCTATCTCCATCATGAAATAATTTTCAATCTTTGACTTCCAAAGATTGAAATTTGCCTTGTCGAATGGTGGAGGTGCCCGGGTGTCGTATCCGAACTCCATTTTGAAGTTGAACCCTCTTGATGATGACTTCTTGAAATTAGGATTTCTTCCAACTTCTTCTTCTTCCTCTAGCTCTTGCCCTCTTGGCGATGAGTCCAATGAAGAGCAACCTCGCTCTGATACCACTTGTTGGGACCGATTTGCGAGCTAGAGGGGGGGTGATTAGCTTCGATTCACTTGTAGAAGATTTGTCGCGGCGGAAGACTTCAAGCAATCGCTAACACAAGGATTTATTTGGTATCCACCCCGGTCGGGTGACTAATCCAAGGATCCACTCTCCTCACACTCTCATACACTATGAAAGTCTCCTTCTTGAGGTGGAGAAACCTCTTACAAGCTTTCACCAAGATACAACAAGAAACAAAGCAAATACAAAAGAAATCTCACAAGATTTACAATAAATAAGCTCACACTTTGCTTTTCTTGTTATCTTCAAGCTTGTGATCGCCTCTAGAACTTTGGAAGTGCAGCAACACTAAGCCCCAAAGCTTCTCTTGAAATGGCGTGGAAGAAGGAAGAAGAGCTCCGGCCAAAACCTGCGCGAAAGACCTTATACCCGTCGCCTAGGGTTTGGTGATCGATTACCCAATCGATTACCACGTCACACTTAGCCGTTCAACGGCTATTTTTCGAACCGTAATCGATTACCATTTCCCTGAATCGATTACTCAATCGATTCAGAGCCTCTCTTTTCTCTCGCGCAAAACCGCCCTAATCGATTAGTCAATCGATTACCGATACCCTGAATCGATTCAGGACCCTTCTGTCCTCTCGCGAAAACCACTCTAATCGATCACCTGATCGATTGACCCAATCGATTGCCCAATCGATTGAGTCCACCCTAACTTGTTCCCACAAGTCTAGGATCCCCTACCAAGTGTCCAGTCAACCCCGTTGACCAACTTGGATTTCTACTGCCTAGCTCCCAGCTCGGACTTAACCTGGTTCCCAACCAGATTTGCCTAACCCTCGAGTTAGGTCTAGTCTCTCGGTAGACTTCCACCTTGCCAGCATGCGATCTCCCCGATCCATCTGGACTTCACCTAGTCCCACTAGGTCTTTTGTCATGCCAGCGTACGATCTCCCCGATCTACCTGGACTTCACCTAGTCCCACTAGGTCTGCCTAGTCCCACTAGGTCTTTTGCCATGCCAGCGTACGATCTCCCCGATCTACCTGGACTTCACCTAGTCCCACTAGGTCTGCCTAGTCCCACTAGGTCTTTTGCCATGCCAGCGTACGATCTCCCCGATCTACCTGGACTTCACCTAGTCCCACTAGGCCTGCCTAGTCCCACTAGGTCTTTTCCCAGTCAAGCCTCCAGTCAACCTTGACCCACTTGACTCACACATCATGACCACTCAAACATCATTATCAAACATCGAAACATACGACCTCGAGCTCACCCGAGCTTACCAGACTCAAGCTCACCTGAGCTTTGTCAAACTAGGTCAACCCTGACCTAACCAAGATTGCACCAACACAATGTTCCTTCACTCTCACTAAATCCTTGCCCATTGATCGCATTGAGTGGATTGTAACTGATCATTAGTTTCTTCTTTCCCTTGTTAGCTAATTTTTGCGAAAGAGATTTAACAGATTTATCTTTCCCTTAACTAAAGATTGTAGGAGCTTTGTCTTTCCTTTCGGCAGTGGCCTTGGGTTGTGTTTTGGGCTGAGATGTCTGAGAGCGTCTAAATCGAGATCTAGACAATAGAAATTCCCAATCGAAAGTTGCATCATCATCTTCTTCCTCACTAGCATTTTCATTATGTTGCACTTACTTAAATCTATTAGGTAAGGAATTGAGATGGTCCTTGTAGATCTCTTGATTCATTAAGTAATGGATTTTTGACTTTCATAACATTCTACCAATCCATCATTTATCATTATTATTCAAGATAAAGTCAAAATCAAATGGATCTGCATTACTAAACTGTTATCTTTTTCTTCTCTTTTGTTATAACTCCTAATTAAACACATATTATAGTATAGTGAATATAGACTATCTTCTCCAAATGACGATAAGAGAGGCAATTTCACACTTTTGTATAAGTAGATCAATTTCTTTCTCAAGCACTTAAAGATGTTACCTGTGAGAAAATTTGTAATGCAATTTTTTTAAGAGTCGAAACAATCCTCAATTTACTTATCACTCATGTAAGATAAGAGTGATAAACAAAGTTAAAGTCTTCGACATGACATAAATTCATAATGACTATTAATAAATTATTTTGTATTTACTAGTATCTAAGTCATATATGCACAACATTGAAATAGGATCTCCAAAAAAAAAAAAAACCAAATGTCTATTGAAATAATTGAGTCTAGCTAATAGCCTCAGCAACTAGTTTTATATTCAGTCTAATATTAAATTTTAGAGGATCAGTAGGAGGTCTTCATTTATTGTTAGTTATATCCATATTTATATAATAGATCATAATAACCTAAAATAATCATCCTATATTATCATCAATAATTGATATTGAAATTTCCTTATTATTGGAACAAATTATTTGATTGGTAATTGGAGGCGCCTCTTGATTTCATACCGCTGCTTCTTGAATTGAATGGTAGATATTGCCTATTTACAACTTTTTGACTATGTCCACCTTATGCAGACCAAGATACTCAAGTTTTATTGTCATAGGAATATGTACAATGTAAAATAGCCCCAAAATCTAGTAACCAGAATAATTTTCTATGTTTCTTTCAATGTTGTAAAAATCGAGCTGGGCGGGCGCCTAGGTGTCAATCGGCCCCCAGCCGCTCCGAATTTGTGCGAATCGGCTGGTTGTGGCAGGTGGCCGCCTAGGCGGCCTGGGCGGGGCCTGGGCGGCCTGGGCGGGCCTGGGCGGCCTGGGCGGGGCCTGGGCGGCCTGGGCAACCTGAGCGGGGCCTGGGCGCCGCCCCGGCCATTTTTTTAATTTTTTAAAGAAAATTTAATATAAAAAATATAGAAAAGATGAGATTTGAGAAGAAATTAGGGTTGTGGACGGGCATATGCATATTGGTTGTTCTTGGATATTTATTTGATTAAATAGCTGCGTTGGATAGGTAGGAAGTTTTGCAATATCAGTTGTTGAAAATATTAAAGGTGCACTTGGTTGGCCTGGGGATGTACTTTTTGACGTGAGCATTGGTGCATGGACTGGTGTTCTTCCAAACTACTTGATGAACAACCATCAATTTCAACTTGATATTCATAATGAGCAAGATCATATCAGCAAGCTTATATTTTTGAGGAAGATGTTAAGCATTTCCACACGGTTAATTTAAACACCTTCTTGTCATTTTGAATTATCTAATTAAGTTCAGAGGAAATATTACTGTCATTTTGTTACTAATCCACTATAGTCAATGTTTAATTGGTTGGTATATACCTGTTTTATTATACTTTTAGTAGGCGAAATGATAGAAATATCTTAAGCTAAGGGTCCAAAGGAGAAGCATACATTTATTCATAATACCATTAACTGAACTCCTTATAAACAGTAAAAATGCCTAGGCCCCGCCAGGCAGCCTAGGCGGTAGTTCTCCGCCCGACTGCCGCCTAGCAATTTTTACAACCTTGGTTTCTCTACCAAAGTAGTGCTAACGTAACAAGAGCTTTCCTTTAGTCCTTAAAATTAACATAGCCTTCTATTTGAAAAGTAGATTGCAATTCTAGTTTATAGATCCATTACATTTGTCTTAGTTTAATGATGGCCTATAATCTAAAGCAACCCTCCTCCTTTATCCGAACTTGAAGCCGGCCATAACAAGATAATTCGTAATATAAAGTTGAACAAAATTGTAAATCTCTAAGTTAATAAATTTTCTCATCAATCCAAGAATCCAGTGTGGCATATAAAGAAATTTTATTATCAACTACTACTTTTCACTAGCGTCACAAAATCAAGTTTATTGATGCCCTTCCTCATTAGACCAATGAGTGTGTTGTGCATAGTGGCAAAAACAATATTAGATAGGATGTATCTGCTCCAATAGCTCTTCAATCCTCTTAAAGTTGGAATTATTGTCTATGATCATTTGCATTATATGCACTAAACCTGTATCTCAAACTACAACATCATTAGGTCATATATGTAATTAAAATGCATTATGATATTTTGCATTCCAATAACAAATTTACAAAATATCTCCTTATTATTGTAGTACAATAAAAAATTAATGATGCTAGCTCATCCGCGTTGGTCATATCCAGCCCCATTATTTCTTCTATGATTAGATTCATGTCTTGATGCCCTCCACTTATTCGTCTAAAATTGGATTAATAATTTTATATGCAGTAGGTGTTGAATATTTAGAATAAACTTATGGATGTTAGACACCATGTTACAGTATTACAGATTACATGTTGCATTAGAGAAAATTTGACTAAAGTAGAAAAATTTAGCAATAATGACCAATAGATTTCTTCTCCTTTGTACTTGTATAAAAATGATAGATATCATCAATCCTGGTTCGCTTCCTAATTTATTATGGGTAGGTTATCACAATATTTATTACATGTCTTATGGAAGGAAAGACACAACCAATGTCACTTCGTGATGATGGAACACAAACCCCTAAGCTCCTCCCCGGTTGGTGCAATGGTTGAATCACTTCTACTAGCACTATTTGAGTCACTTCTATTAGCACTAATTGTACCACAACTATATCACATTTGTTGGTCATAATTATAAACATAAGAGGCATGAAGAGCAACTAGAAATCCCATGTCATTAGTGATATCGTCACCATGACCTTCAATTTCTCAGACTATTTTTTAAAATCTCATCTATCAAACTCTTCATGTTGTTTTTATTGGTTTGACGTAAAGTTCCTCCGTTGTATAATGGATTTTTTGAGGGTACTTTTACACATTTTGAAACATTCAGGTATTCATCTAGATGCTGCTTCATGCGTGTGATCCCCCCACTATATCCAATCATGTCACAAAGTAAACACTACTAGGTGTCATTTTTCTCCTTAAAGATTAATAAAACAAATAAGAAAAAAAAACAATCATACACCAATTCTATTGTATTAACATAGCCTATCGTACCATCTACACCAAGTACACACATATAGTAAACTAGTTGGTTATAATTTTAATCAACAAAAATCAGTTGATACAATAATTAATAAATACAGTATTTATTAACTAATTAATAATACAGTATTTATTAATTAATTACATGCAGAGTATTTATTAATTAAATGCAAATTTTATTAAATATAAATATTAAATTTAAAATCAATCAATACAATATCTATTATACAAAAATAAAGTAATTGTTTTGGGGGGCAAATGAGTTACAGTAATCTTTAATACAATAATTATTAATACAGAATAGGAGTTGCTCAGCTAGCTTACTATTTTTTTCTCACTGTAGTTTCCTTTTGGTTTCTAGATTATTTGGTTTCGTTGTATTGTATGTTATTTATGTTCAGATATTTGGCCAAAAGAGATTATGCCGGGTGATTGGATTGCATGTAAGCAATAGTTTATGTGAATCACAACTTGTCTGGACATTGTATAGGAAATGAGACAACTTCCAAGCCCCAAATGTGAACCATACAAATTTAAATATTATGGACACTAGCAATTAATTGACTAATAGGAGTGATTTTCCATTAACACCAGCTTAATTACTGTATAAAACACCAGCTTAATTACTGTATTTATACGATCTATATTTCTATCTGTACTTATATAAGTTGATTCATTTCTGTATTAATCCCCAATTATGACATATATTTATTTAACTATATAAATATGTTATGGTTAAGGAATTTCTTTTATCAAATATTATAAGATATAAGTCATATTTATATACAAAATTAGGATATATTTTAAGAAATAATTAGAACTCTATTCTAAAAAAATAAATCAGGATTTTATTCTAAGGACTAATTTAGATTTTACGTAAAATACAAATTAGGATACATCAAATTATCCGTAGCTATATTTACAATATTCTAACACTCTCCCTCAAGCTGAAGAATATAAATCATATACACCCAGCTTGTTACATATATAGTCAATTCGGAACCCTCTAAGTAACTTAGTAAATATATCTGCTAGTTGATCATGTGAGTTGACATAACTAGTAAATATTTCTCCAAATACAACTTTCTCTCTAACAAAGTGACAGTCAACTTCAATATGCTTTATTCTCTTATGAAAAACTGGATTTGAGGCGATATGCATGGCGGTCTGATTGTCACATATAAGTGACATTTGTGTAATCTCTCCAAATCTTAGTTCCTGAAGCAACAATTTAAGCTATATAAGCTCTTGACTAGCTATGGGCATAGCTTGATATTCTGCCTCTGCACTGGATTTTGCTACAACACTCTGCTTTTTGCTTTCTCAAGAAACAAGATTATCTCCGACAAATATACAAAACCCAGAAGTAGATCTCTTATCAATAGGAGAACGTGCCCAATCTACATCAGAATACCCTACGACTCGAGTATGTTATTTGTCTCCGTACAAAAGTCCCTTTCCTGGAGCGCCTCTAATATATCGAATAATGTGGATCACAGCATCCCAATGTTCCTTGCACGAAGAGTTGAGAAACTGACTTACTACACTTACTGCAAATGAGATGTCTGGATGAGTAACAGTAAGATATCTTAGTTTCCCTACTAATCGCCTATATTGTTTAAGATCTAGAAGAGGCTCCCCCTGATTTGGCAGAAGCTTGACATTAGGATCCATGGGGTTGTCAACTGTCTTTAAGTTTAACATTCATGATTCTTCCAAAATATCGATTGCATACTTCCTTTGGGATATGATGATCCCATCTTTGGACTGTGCTACTTCTATCCTCAAGAAATATTCGAGTTTGTCGACATTCTGTCTGGAAATGTTTGAAAAGATGTTGTTTCACCAGTGAAATCACGAGATGATCAATACCTGTGATGACAATATCATCAATATAAACCACTAAGTAGATAAGTCGGATCCTGTGGCAACTATGAAGTGAAAGCTAAAGAAGTGAGAGAACTCTAGACGATCTGAACAACACAAGGGGATCGACCACATCAACTCCAACATTTATCAATCATGTGGCAGTGGCAGTGATCACACCAAGGACGTCCTTTACCACCCTTACGGGGTGGAGCTCTGGAATTGCTTCAAGAGACTAAAGCTGATGAGTCAACAGGAACGGAAGGAGATAACATCAAGACTTTGGCAGGGACATAAAAGAGAGTCGCCCAGGTACTATCCATGATAGCTTCTATGGGGTTGCCCAGATTTGATCACGAACATGAAAATAACATGTGGGCAAACCATATAAAGCCAGAGACATAAAAAAATTTCTTCCGATTTTCAAGCTCTACAAGAGGAGTGGTCACATGTGGAAGCAGTTCATTGAAATCACAAAGAAGACTAGAGACCGAACCCAGATAAGTTGGCATAGAATCCTCAATCTAATGGGCACTGAGGATGTTCATAAGATCTTCACAAACTTGATAGAGTCGCCGAGAGGTGTTTATAAAGAGTTGTTGAGTTTGTGTCCAAATAGTTTTGCAGGTTTTGTGAGTGCAGAAGACATCCCTAAGAGATGGATGGATTATGGCTCAGATATACAACACAACTAAGCGTCAACCTTCTTCCATAAAAGACGATCGACGACTTGAGCTTCCTCTTCGGTTTGGGTGAGATGTGTCTCATAACCTTGTCCCACAAGCCAAAGCTCAATGTGAGAGGCCCAAGAGGAGTAGTTCTTACCAATCAATTACTCGGAAGAAAGCGGTGCGGTGATGTGGTTGGTAAAGATTGAGATATCCGACTTTGGAGTGTCAGAGGTAGTCATTAATCAGTTTTGGTTGTGGAGAGGTTGTTGGCGTCAGGAATAGGAGCCGGAATACGCACGCGACAAAGGAGCCTTCGGCATTCGACGGAGGAAAGCACACTGCGGAGAACACCACACGGCGTGCGACGACTTGCAGGAAGAAGCCTTCAGCACACCTGAAGTGGAGGTCGCGAGCCAAGGAAGAAAAGTAATGGTTGTCTTGCGCGAGCAAGTCGTGGGGAGCGATGTGATCAGGTGCAAAGAGAACACAATCACGTGGGGGAGCGACGTGTTGCCGGAGCTCGCGACGAGTGCAGGAGAAGAACAGCAGCTTCGGCTTCTCTGGAGAACAGTAGCTTTAGCTTCTCTGGAGAACAGCAACGTCGCGTGCAGGAGAAGAACAACATCACGAGGAAGAACAGCAGCGTCGCGTGGAGAGAGGGGAAAAGAGAAGTCGCAAGCAGGACAAGTCGCGAGAGGGAAAAAAAGAAACGGATCGGTCAAGTTAAAGCAAAAGAGAATTTTAGTATAAAGGAAAAAAACTTAAACCTTTCACTCTGATACCATCTTCAAGAATTCCTTTTATCAAATATTATAAGATATAAGCCCTATTTATATACAAAGTTAGGATCGATTCTAAGAAATAATTAGAACTTTATTCTAAGAAATAAATCAGGATTCTATTCTAAGAACTAATTTGTATTTTAGGTAAAATACAAATTAAGATATATCAAATTATCCTTAACTATATTTACAATATTCTAACTGTTATAATACATAATCAATGGGATCCTATATTTATAACTCCCATATTTATGTAATATGGTGTTAATACCAGATTATATAACTCCTATTTGTTGGACCCATAATTGGGCATTTAATCAGATCCTCATCCATGTCTCCATTCCCTATCGTGATGAGACAGTGGCGCAGCAGTGATGCAGACATGAGCTCCCACCCACGACTGGGACAATCGATGTTTGCAATAGCTCCTCACTACAACTGCGTTCATGATGTCAGTAAGGTTGTAGCTTCCCCTCCTAGGTCTTTCGTACCTAATTCATCCACCGAGCTCACCGGATTCATCATTGCTTCCTCTACCTTGCTTTTGCTGCCTTGATTGCTTGTTGATTCCTTGCTGATATGCCAACTCCTCATCTCTTCCACGCCTTACATCTTCCACTAGATTTATAGAGTTCTTTCACCTCCTCCTTTCATCCTCGTCACTGCATTAGGAATTGAAGCAATTCCTTAAATCAAATTTCGATCAAGAGAATTTTCAGTGCAGTGAAACACCACAATGACATATGTGATAGTGGTACAAGTGACATAGGGTAAATTTCCCCTGCCATACACAATTTCGTGTATAAGTGATGTATGGTAACATAATTTTTCAACCATATCGAGAAACACAGGCGGGTATTTCATTATTTTCTAGGGTTAAGATTGCTTCGATCTAATTGTTCTTTACCTTAATAACAATATTTCAGTGGCACAGTCACAGGTCGGATATGAAGGGACGTATTTCTCCATGGAAACCTCATGGAAGAAGTGCATATAGAGCATCTCTAAGTTTGTTCCTCAAGGAAGCGTAGTACCATACACAAATTTGAAAAAAAGAATTCCTACATAGTCTCAAGTAATCTTTTAAAGCAAGGGTTAGTAAATTGATTCATGCTCTCCTTCAATTTGGGATGATTAAAAAGTATCTTAGATCACTTGGTATTTTCTCTTATCTCTCTTCATCTAAGAAGTGCAATTTCTTATTTATGTGTAAGATATCATAGTATTGGTCACTATTCTGCAAGGATCATGAGGTTATAAGTCTATCTTCATTAGCACTTATGGACCAAAGATTTAATCCATCTGAGATTTTTTCTTGGTAGAGGTGGCTCACTTGGATTTGCATTCCTCAAGAGAAATATGTGTTTGACATGCTCAATGAAATTGATACATTGAGAGTTAATATAGTCATCTCTAAATGGTATTTAGGTGTAAAACAAATGGTAGGTCAAGAGGAAACCTTAATTTATCATGAAGGTACAAATTTAAAACTGATTGGGAAACCAAACTCCTTCATAGTTGCAAAACTGGATATAACATGTGCAATGAGTGCGATCAATCAATATCTTGTGGCTCCATGTCATGATTATTTAAAGTTGACCTTAAGAATTCTAAGATATCTAATGAGTACTCTATGGTCTTTCTATTATCTAGATCAAACACCATGATTAGTTAGCAAATTTACTAATTAAGAGTTGAGTAGCCAAGTCCGCAAACTGTGTATACATGTAATACTAGGATTCCACAATGTTCTATAAGCTAAATTGTGGGGAGTATTAGGAGCTAATTATAAACACCATATATGACAAGGTGAAAAGTGTTTAATGTTTTATATTTGTGAATAATAAACATAGGTAGATCGAGGAGACTACCATACCATCAGTAAGAACCTCTAATAATTTCCGTACCAATGCTACTTACGATTAATATGCACTTGGTTGATCTAGTTATTTTCCAAATCATTTTCTCACTTTTGCTTCCTAATTTACTTCTAAATGTTAATTAAAATACCATGAAAGAATTAATTAGGTTGAGCAACCTTTCTCTTTATGTTGACCAAAGAAAAAAATCATGATATATAGGCTGACAAACTTGATAAAGCTTGTTTCCACACCCCAAAAGCCCCTGTACTCACAGCTACTCATTCAATCCATGATTTTGAGGGTTTGGCTAATCAACACTAATCTGAGATACGCAACTGAATAGAACCCAGAAACAAACTAACAAGAATAGTTCCAAAATAATTACAAAAGGACGGACATCATGATTCATGCATGTAACACATCCTAAATAGATTTGGAAAACAAAGTTCAACGAACCAAGAACAGCAAATGTACCTGAGCATCATGAATTATCCATGATTGGAAATACCAACTATGAGGCGAGAAAGATAAACCCGACGAATTGCCCTACTAGTACATCCACAACACCAGCTTGCACAGCAAAGTCTGCATCTATCCTGTATATATATATCCGTTCTGAATAAAAAAAACACAAGTAGATAATGAAAGAGGTCACTATGGACCTAAAGAAGCAAGCGATTATGAGCTAGGTGTCTTAGACAACAGCTGAAGAGTAGAAAATGCATAAACTACCAGGTAAAAGGCAGACCAAGGCAAACAACAAAAAACCAGCAACTGGAGTTTAGCTCGTATTTCAACTGGCAATACGAAAAGATTTCCATTTCAGAAAAAAGTGAATCAGAAACCCTAGCAAAAAGAACCTGAGAAGCTATTGTCGTTCTTACCCCAGATACAGCATTCTTCACTACCACCAATGAAATAGAACTTCATCCAATCCAAGAATTTTCGAAGGTAGACAGACTCAAAGAAGAACGGCCGAAAAGGGGGAAGAGAAGAGGGAGATAGAGTCCAGGACGATCAAAACAAACAGTATGGCCGTAATTTAAGAGAGGATATGCAATAATGTACCTCACAGTCGCCCTTATCCTAATCGGTACTCTCTGCTCCTCAAAAGTTGCGCACAGAATTATTATTAAACAAAAATAAAAGATTAATCAATCAACTTACTGTAGGTAGATATATAGACCCATTTTTTACTGATCACTGACCGATAAACCATACTCCTCCTGTGCATCAGTGGAAATTATCCATTCTATCAGTGGAAGACGAGCGGAAAAAAAAAATTCTCTTTTTCCTTTTTCTCTGTTGGGTGCCAACTCAACTCTTCTCTACTACCGAGGCAACTTAAAGTGTAAGATCGGAAGAAGAGTAAAGAAGACGATGAAGAAGAAGGGGCGGCTGACAGAAAGACAAGTGAGCACGCAGTGGAAACAACAGTGTCTCATCTTTTTCCTGTTACCACCCTGTGCTCACTCTCTTCTGTCAGCTCGATCTTTCATGCACCCAGATCTCTCCCTCCGCCGCTACTTGCACTTTCTTTCGATTCCAATCTCCTCTTCGCCCGAAGTTCATCCGCATCGCTGATCCTCGTTCCGATGACGCAGAGGAGACGGCTGCCAACGGAGGAATTACACTTGGCGAGTCCGCGATTGAAGCCATGAAGGTTGTCGGAGTGTTCGTATTGCAATGCACAAACGGCGAGGGGAATCGCTGCTCTTCATTTCGCCATGGCCCTCCAATCGACAATTTGGAAAGGGGGGAGAAAAATCATCAGGAACGACCGCCACTGGATAAGCAAGAAAGGCTCTAGGGTTAGCAGTACGGGAACAGATTCGGCTCGGCCTACGCAGGGCGGTTTTTGGACCGCTCCGGGTCGATCGTTTCGATTGTTAATTAGAAAATCAAAGGTCGATTCAATCCTTTTCGGTATAAAAATCGAAAAGCAAATTTTATAATTCTTTTCGATTATGTTTTTAATAAATAAAATAATAATATCTGAATCTATTTTTTTAATTTTAAAATATCCTCATTATAATTTTGAAATAATTTTGATTAAATCTGAAGCATTTTTATGAATTTTAAATAATTTTAATTAAGATGATAAAAATTATTTTAATAATTTTGATTAAATTAATTATTTATTTTAATATATTATATCAATTATATTCATAATTATAATTATTATACGTTAAAGCAGTTCTACAATAATACTTAGTACTTTAATTGTACGTATTTTTTAATGTCCGGGGTTACATACAGTGCACCGCGATATATTATCATTAGAAACTTGTGATTCGATTTCTAGTTAGTTATGATATATTTATAGTAATTTTTTTTCGTAATAGAATATATAATCATAAAATGAGATTATATAATGAATGTTGGACTTGGGACTTCTAGATTGTTGGTCGTATTTTTCGATAAAGGAGTAAGTGACTAATGTGTGACTAATACATTATGATTTGCGATGAAGGAATTTAAATCTCAATTAAATATAATATTTGATGCAGGAAGAGAGTTTAAGCTAAATAGATAGAGATTAAAGGTATAGATTAATTGGTAACTCTCGGTTCATTGACATTAATGAATGGTTAATGTTTAATGGACTTGATGGTGTATAAGAAGGAAAAGTTGATTCAATTAGGCATGCATGTTCTGATTTTGACTCCTATTCCCATTGAGATCAAGTTTGCGTTGCCGCTCACAATGGCTCTTGATATGGATTCAACTAGCTCATTATAAGATATTGTCTCAATTTCAACTTTGGCTTATGATGGATAATGACTAGATCTTATTGTTAATGCATCTTTTAGTTTAAATTTTGATATAACGCAATGCTTTCAATTGGTTACAGTGGAATGGAAGTTTGTTAAATTATCATCAAATATCCATGATTCAATCTCTATGTACGACACATTTATAAAAAAAAAAATTATAATGGGACGCGTAACCACAAGATACTGGGCTTCTGAATCTTTCATCGTGATTACTTCTCAATTTTTCTTGATAACTAATGGAAAACTTATATAGGATTAAATCGGTTGTCCTAAATTGGATGTTATCTAATTCAAAAAAAAAATAATAAGTATTTTTATAATAAAAATATACTGACATGTTATTTTAAATAAACCCATAGTCAAACGATCATCATCCAACATGCATAAAAAAATACCCATACAGAAATGGATTTTTTTTCTCATTCAAAATAGTTTTAACCGCTCTTATAATTTTATCATCAATTTAAAAACTATTTCTTTTATTGCCGTCCCTATATCCTATAAAAATAGTTTTCATAATCATTAATAAATATTGGAAAAATCACTCCAATTATTCTTTGTAGGTACGATTTAAAATTGATCTTAAACATTTTACATATATCAACGGTTTTAAACCGCTTTTGTAGCTATACATTCATTAGCGGTTCAAATCACTCTAAAACTCTTTAGAATAAGAACAGTTTTAAACTACTCCTACGCACCATCGATATAAGAGTGATTTCAAAATGCATAAATATAAAATTATCCCTATAGATAGACCTGACCCCGGGTCAGATCCGAACCAGACCTAACCTCTGGCTCGTAACCAGTTCGGGTACCTGTTGACCCTATTCTGACCTAAATTAATCAACTGACGGTAGATCCGACCTTGAGCTGGGTTCGAACCGAACCTGTCTTCGGGTTTGTAACTAGTTCGGGTATCCATTAACCCCATTTAACCCAAATTATTTGACTACCTGTTCAAGTTTTTTTCCTTTTAAACATTAGAATGATTTTTTTATAGATGTAAAGATATTAAGGAAAAATTATTTACACTGAGATTCAACCTAGGTCTTTTAAATCATAACCTAATATCCTAACCAACTAGATAACAACTATTACACCCTATTTGGAAAAGAAGGAATTGAAATTCCTTTGGGAATTGGAATTCAATTCCCTCCTTTGGTAGTAATTTTTAGGAAGGAATTGGAAAGGCACCCCCCAAAATAAATCAGACCTCTTTGGGTCTGATTTGGGAAGGAAATTCTCTTCTAAATTTTAAATTACTAATTCACCTTTCTTAATAAAACAAATCGGCACCTTTTCGGGTTGCTGCAACCCTGCTCGCTGCTCAGCGCCGTTTCGGACTGCGCTCTTCTCCCACGACTCTGCGCTCTTCTCCCTTCTCCCACGACTCTGAACTTTTCAGGAAAGATATTCTGAAACTTGTTATCAATTACATCTGATTAAGCTCTCTACTTTAACATTTTGAAGTGCATTGGATCAAACTAGTTCCTAGTTGTGTTATTACTCGAGTTTCAATGTGTAGATGTGAGTCATGTATTTATGAGAAAATTCAAATAGTTCCAGTAATACATGCAGTTCCATCTGAACATAGCATTTGGTTGTTCCATTTTGCTTGGAGTGTGTATAGCTATTTATCTTGTTGAAGTAAGCGTGTGAAACATGTTGATAGGTAAAATAATATTTGGTTGTGTAACCTGCTTGAATCAATCTATCAATTGTCTTATTTCTATCAATTAGCTACAAGAAAATAGCATACCTATGCTTCGGAATTAAGTTTTTGTTGTGCTGTCACAACTGATTTCCCTTTTATCTTTTCTCAACTTGTCTTTTATTTTAGTTTCCTTTTATAATGGTTTTCTTATAATTATATTGGTTTCGATGCACATTGAAACTAAACAAAGAAGAATTTTATTCTTCATTTTGCTTGATGATCTTCATTTTACTTGAAGGATAAAATGGTAAAAGTATAATAATTGATTTCAATTCTGATTGATTCTAAACATGAGAATTCAATTCAATTCTGTTGTTACTAATTCATTTCAAATATGAGAATTGGAATTCAATTCCGGATGGAATTCAATTCCAACCAGAATTCAATTCCAACCGGAATTGAATTCTAATTCCCTACTTAAAAGGTTTCCAAACAGGGTGTTAATATTTTTAGTGTTAGTTAATTATTTAATAACTAATTAATAGTTTTTTTATATATTGCTATTCTTAATAATTAGGGAAAATAACAAAAATATTTATTTATTTATAATATTTTGATAAATAATTTCATTTGTTAGTTAATTATTTAATAACTAATTAATAGTTTTCTTTTATTATATAATTATTCTTAATAAGTCCAAAATGTTGGAGTCTAATAAATAATTTTGATTACTTATGAGAATATAATATTAGAGTTATTTATGGAAATAACTTTAATTCCATTGCTGCTGGAGTTAGCTTTACATGCTAGTAGAGGCTAATAAAGATAAAAAATTAAGTGAAAAAATTTAATAAGGTTAATATATTTTTAAAAAAATTGTTCTAAAAATAATAATGATATTTATTAATATATTGAAAAAAATCATTTTAAATAAATGACATTATTAAATATTTATAATAATATTTTTTTTAAAAAAATATTAATTAAAAATATCAACGGTATATTCTAGTTGTGTAGAGTCAGAGGATGAATAAAATTGAATAAAAGAAGTGAAAAGTTTTCCAGAATGAGATTTAGGATTTTGGAGTTGAATAGAGGAATAAAAAAATTTTAGCGTGAGATTTAGGTTCAAATTTGAATATAAAAAGAGGAAAGATTTCTGACATGTGATTTAGGGTTTAAGTAATGGAGAGAGGAATATGAAGGGGTCGAAGTTGCGTGCGAAGCCTGAAATGAAAATTATGAGTTTAGGAGGAAAATATTAAGGAAAAAAACATTAGGAAAATAAATATAAGAAAAAAAATGAAATTGGTATAATAAAATTAAGCATTTTTTTAAAAATGAAAATGAGAAAAGCGGTATATAGGAATAAGAGCAATTTATAACAGTGATTTATGCAAATCAGTGCTAAAATTACGCAATATATGTAGTTTAAAAATCAATTGTACATTGTTAGAGCAATAAAAGTAGTTTGTAACAACATTTTACTCAAACTTCTGTTAAAAAATCCAATATAAGCAGTTTGGAAATTGCTCCTAGAAGTTAGAGTAATAGAAACACTTAGTAGCAGCATTTGGCCAAGAACCGCTACTAAAATTATTCAATATCAACAGTTTCAATATTACTTCTAATAGTTGTTTCATTAAAATTGTTTTATAGTAGTAGTTTTTTCAAGATGCTAAAACTATTTAACAAGAGTGATTTTAAAATTATTCCTACAAGTCAGACAAAAGAAACAGTTAAGTGCAAATCAATTCAATTGGTTAATTTTCAAGAACGATTTTAAAATCACTCCTAAATAACAACTTCTATACGAAATTTTTTTTTATAATGATATTATCGTTGTATCACAAGCTGGGTCACGTAAGTTGTTTCATCCCCTCACGCAATTGACAAAACCTCCTCATGTGGTATGTGTAACCACAGTTGGACCTCTGATAGCGTAGATCCTCTAGGGCATCGGCGTTATCCATTGAAGGATTAAAAAAATAATCATTAAAGGATTACATCTTCATTTGGTGGACTAATAAGTGATTAATTACACATAATGATTTGACACGAAGGAATTTAAATCTCAATTAAGTGATATAATATTTGATGCAGGAGAAGGTAAATAGATATGGATCAAAGTGTAGATTTATTAACTCAGTTCATTGACATTGATGAATGGTTAATGATTAATGGGCTTTATGGTGGATATATCATGCAAGATGGGCTTAGTATATAAGAGGAGAAGGTTGATTCAATTGGGCATGTTTTGATTTTGACTCTTCTTCATTTTTTAACTCTTTTCCATTGAAACCGAGCTTTGATTGTCGCTCACTAAAAATTTCAGGAATCTCTCCAGCAAAAGGTAAGAAATACAATGGCTCTTACAATGGAATCAACCAGCTCGTTATTAGCTACTGTATCAATTTCAATTTTGCCTTATGATGAATGATAGTTAGATCCTGTTATTGATGCATCCTTTAGTTTAATTTTTTATGTAATGCAATGCTTTCAATTGGATTCAAAACTAAGGATTAATTTATTGTCAGTTTTTAAGGCGGTAAGGATTATTTTCTATAATTTGGTACATATGCATCAATTTTACATATGATTCCATTTGGATCCAATTGGATGAGCGAATCGATGCATAACTTTACATATGATTCCATTTGGATTAGTGAATCGATGCATACATAACTGTCGAATAGAGCATTGGAAAACCCTAAGGTGTAACCTACATTTTGAAGTTTTGCGCATCATCCATAAAGAAAGCGAATAACGACGGAATTTTAGGATTTTTTAGTTGAAAAAATGTGTTCAGAAACGTAGATTTTTAGTTACCAATCGATTGATGTGGAGCATCAATCAACTAGTGAGAACAAATTTGGTTACATAATACTTCCAAATCAATTGGGTAGTGTAACTCGTGGTCACAATTGATTGAGATGCCCAAAAATTACATGCAAAAAGGGCCAGAGTCAATTTGACAAAAAAAAATTGGTATCCATTAGTCAATTGTCATAAGGATCAATTGATGATGAGCTTGGAGTTATGTATAAAACGGTTTGAAATTGATTGGGTAGATTGTTGGACGTTCACAATTCAATTGCCATAAAGGATCATTTGATCGCTGAAAAGCTTTAATGTATGAACTTTAATGTAGCCACACAATTATAAATAGGGTCAGTCAAATTGAGTAGGGTAGATCGATCAAGTCAATTGTGCAACATAATATGAGCGAATTGGACAGTCAATCACACAAATGAGCATGCTGGCCAAGTTAGTCTGATGAGGATTATAGTGGATCAAATAGTCAAATGACTAAAATGATGAAATTAATTAGGGTGGTAAATGAATCGATTATTCATAAATAAATTTATTATTCAATTTGACAAAAATTTATTTATATTTATTTAATACATATAATATTAATTAAATAAATATGTTTAAATATGTTAAATTAAATGAAGAAGTTTGAACATAAACTCATTAATATTTATGAATCATATTCATCAATAAATTCTTATCAATATATTAAATAAATAAATAAAATTTTAAACTAAACAAATTAATTTATATTATTAAACTCAATAATTAATTAAATAAATTTAAAATGTAAAAGTTTCAAACAACAAATAATTTTGAATTGAAAACTTAATAATATTTAAATGAATCAAGTTCAAATTAAATTTGAACTAAACTCAAACTCATAAAGAAAATTAAGTCAAGTTTAAACAATGATTTTAATAATTTTATTTATTTTAGGTTTGACTTCACTTAACTCGATTATTTTACCAAGTAAATTTAAATATTATAAAATTTAACTAGACTTGATTTATTTACCGTCCTAAGCTACTAAGAATAGTTGACACTAAAAGCTGATTTATATAATTTTTATTTGAAAAATGTATTTTAATATAAAAACATTTTACGATGCGTTGATCTAGAAAACAGTGAGTTTAATGAGAATTTCTAAACCTAACAGTAGAAACTTAATTCAAAATGAAAGCATGATGTAAGAGAAAAAAAAATAAAACTTTCCCTTTATTTCATGAGAAAATTATCTTAAATTTTATGAATGCAAACTGAATTTCCTTTTTAGTCTCTACCAAAAAATTTATTTTTACTTTCTAAATATAAAATTTCATATACTTCAATTATCAATTTATCGAATTATTCTCAATTTTTTTAGATATAAAAAATCTAAAACAAAGTATAATTATTCTTAAATTCAATATTATTTAACTAAAATCTAATATATTTTCTATCAAATTGAGTATGACCTAATCAATTCATCTTAGGCTAATCGATTGGTATGAATTCTTAATAAATTGATTAGGAGAAAAAGAATTGTGCTCAATTTGATAGAAAATATACTAAATTCTAATTTAAAAATGCTAAATTTAAGAAGAATTATATTTATTTTTGGACTTTTTATGCTTTTAAAAAATAAGGGTGATGTTCTCTCACGATGAATACAACTGTTCAATTACTGATCAATTTTTAATCGATCGAAGCTCCCCAATCAATCGATTAGAGTATCTCCAATCAATTATGAACAATTTTAATCAAATGTATTTGAAAAAAGAATCATACTTAATTTGATAAAAAATATTAAATTCTAATTATACGATACTAAATTTAAGAGAAATAATACCTCATTTTAGACTTTTTACCTAAAAATAACAAGGACAATTGGATAAAATCAGTATGTATTAGAGAGTTAAAATAAATTAAACTTTGTATATAGAGGACAGAAATGAACTTTTTTTAATATAGACTGAAAATAAAATTTTATATGTAATTAGGGATTTAAAGAATAATTTACAATTATTTCATATAAAAAATAAAATAATATTTATTTGTATTTAATTTTTAACTCCCCTGAATAATTTCATTGGAAAGATATTTATGAATTAGTCCAGCTCGGCCCATTTACCTCACATTCTCGAGGCGGCCTTCTTCATCGGCCCATTGACCCCACGGGCTGGAGCAGTTGGTTAGGCGCTTGCCACTTGCAACAGAGATCAAGGGTTCGAGGGTCGACGGTATGCACGAGTGGTAAAAATTCGGCTGCTGTTTAAAAAAAATCCCTCGATCCCAGGCGTCTCGCCACACCAGTATCCACAGTGATTTACCCCCTGAATACTTGTGGGCAGGGGCCTTTTTGCATCGAGGCGGCCTTCTTCATCGACTTCTTCGCCTTTTGCCACTTGATCGCGCTACTACCCGGCCGCCACCCGAGGCGGAGGCGTTGCCTGCGACGACCGTGTTCCCACTTCGAGTCCAGGAAGAATCTGGGATGTGTTGAAATGGCCTTCGGCCCTCTTCCTCCTGCCCTTACGCGGCTACTGTTCCCTCAATCTCGCCGTCTTCCCCCCGTCGTCGGTGGTCGACGTATCTCCTCCACCGCAGATCGACCCAACAAGGATATATCCCCTTCATCCTCCTGTCTCCCTTCCGTCTCGGCTGATCGGTCGGAGGCGGAGGCGAGGAGGGAGGCCTACCGCCAGCTCGATAACCTCGACTTCAGGACAGCCGCCAAGATCCTCTTCACCACCCCTCCTAAGAGAAAAGAATTCGGGTAATCTGCCCTTATCTTAACTAGTATTGCTACATCTTGCATCTAAAGCTCCGTCTTTTGCTCTTTAGGTTCGATTTCCATCTGGTGCAGTTCTTCTTTGCTTGTTTGCCCTCTTTAGGTATTTCTTATTCAACTCCGAGGTTATCTTTGTCTCTCGCTGGGACGATTTCAATGGCACAATATGTGACATTCTGTTAATTGGTTTCGTTCTAACAGCGGTATACTTGGTTGCCCAATATGCTCGGTATGAAATTAGAAGAATGGAGGCGGTAATAACACTTCCTACACATTCAATTTTTTTTTTAATTGATTTTGAGAGTTAGGCTACACCATCCATAGTAGATTTCCTTAAAACTCCTAAAATTGTAACATTGTCGAATTGAATTTGGAAGTAATCAATGAACCACAGAAATCAATGTTTTTCTTCTTTGATTATGAATAATGGCAATTGTTTCTTATACAACTAGCACGATTAGATTTGCTATATTGGAACCTTTCTTCTCCTGTTCTTCATTAATGTTGTTGCACACGTAGAATGCATTTGAACCTATTTTGATTAAGGAAGGATCTTATTGGGGTTTAGCATGTAAAAGAAAAGTTTGTTTGAATTTAGAGTGAGATGATGAAGATCTTCCCACGAAGAAAAGTCTCATTTGATCAATTATTAAATGTTCTTTGGTGTTTAGCTGAGACTTATTTGTTGAATGCAAGTGTTAAATTGTGGCTGTTCTCCTTTTAGTTGGAGGCTATCATTAGAGTTTCCAGCAGAACACATAACTTCTATCATATGCTACATGAACAATATCTTGTCACTGTCATTGGACACTCTGCTAGTATAATTTCTTACTTTTTGTATTCTGAAAGTTACTTGTTGGATAGTTAATGCAAAAGTCAAAACCTATAAATTTGTCTTAATTTGACTTAGAAAGAATATTATGAATTTTCTTCTCCTCCAAAAATAGTTTTATTTTGTCATATTAATGCTTACTCATATGTTATTATTTTTTTTTATAGGAATTAGAGGAGAAAAAGAAAAAGGAGGAAGACGAACAAAAGGAAAAAGAGATTGAATTGGGTAATAATGAAGAACAGCCTGAAGCAGAGTTATCAAAGGTAATAGCAAGGTTAGATGCACTAGAGGAGACTGTAAAAGTTATTGCCAATGAGAAAGCAAAAGTTCCAAGCTCTCTGTCATCCAAGGATCGACAGGTTGACCCAAAAGGACAAGTAACTGCTGATAAGCAATTTGATACTCAGAACTGCTCGCCGTCATCCAAGGATCAACAGGTTGACCCACAAAGACAAGTTGTAGCTGCCGATAAGCAATTTGATACTCAGAACCAGACTAAGGCTCGCGAAGCTACAACAATTAGTAAAAAGGAACAGGTTAGTGGTTCTGGCCATTCATCATATATTGCAGAGCTTGACAAAGAAGGAGAAGGATCAGTGGGGGCAACATCTGGGAAATCAACAAATTGATCAAATATCATGCATGGAATTTTACTGTGATGTAGGGCCACCTAAGGAACCTTAACGGTGGAAACAAGTATTTCCTTACAAATTTTGTTAAATTTAAGTTCTTATTCTTAAATTGCTTGAGCAAGAGCAATTCTCAATGTCTTATGGTACAACAATCTAGAATTCTTTGGTTGATTTGCAATTTGTCTGGCCTTACAGTGTAATTACATTGTACAAATAATGCAAATTAAATTAATTGTCACCTAAACATCTATTCTTTTGAACTAATGTTGTTTGGTTTTTGAAAATGCATTTCCAGGTATATATACTGTCTTCCCTTTTAGGATATATTTTTTTTCAACTTGCCATGTTGTCTTCGCATTTAAATGGCTATTTTTTTTTTCCTATTACGTGGCTGAAGCCCGATTGCAAAGGATTTGGTCGTTGTGAATGGTTGATCTAAGTAGTCGATATATGTGATGTCATATTTGAGCCTCTTCCACCCTATTAAGACTAATTGTAGATAAAAAAGGCGAAATTGCTCGCCCCCAGCGTCCCCGCCGCACCCATCCCAAGGCCATCACGAGGGAGGTAAATCACTGTCCCCGGAGTAATTAGTGCATAGTTGGGCCGAGAATTGATACACCAAACGTCCAGAGTTTTAATCCAGTGCGTCTCGCGCGACTCGAACCCAGCTATTAAGACTAATTGTAGCTTATGTGCAAACGCACATATAACTTGGATTGATGGTTGAGTACTTTTTGTTCAGTTAATATTACATCTACATGTGTTTGATTGTGAGATTAGAAGATCACATCGATTGCAATCTCCTAAGGTCTGTTATGATGTTACTCTACTATCACCAAGTCCAACTTCTTTCATTTTCACAGGGCTTGCATGTGTTCCTAGTTAGAAGTTTGATTGATATGAAGGTAAAGCTTTCCAATGTATTCATTGTTGTCAGCAAGATGGTATGCCCCTTTAGAGTATCAAGTGCAATGCATTTTTATCATCTTCCATTGAGTTTAAGCTCAATCAAATGGAAAAAAAATATATGCTTTTTAATTTTGTTTAATTTTCGAAAAGTTAAAATGGCAAAATGGTAGAACAAGGTCCAACCATCACCTCTCAAATCCTTCCTCTCCATGACTTAATTCAACTATGAACTGAAAAGATAGCTACATTGCTGAAAGTTTCTAGCTGATGAAGAATTAAGTTGGAACATTTGTGGCTTTGGGGCCATCCTCCACAGAGGAGTCCTTGCTATCTCCGCCCATCTCGTTGCAATGAATGGTGTGCCACGTTGGCCTCTCTTGCTGAAACATCCTGTCAATATCGAGTCCAAGTTAGAATTGCCTTTGAAATGGGTTTTACTGCCTGTCAATTTAGGTGGATCATGAACAGAAGATTTCTTATATATATACAAATTGTTTTCTCAGATCATCACAAAGTCGTAGCCGCATGGGCAACAGGACTTACGGATGCTTGCAGAGCAGCGAGCACTGAATTGTCACGACATACTTGCAAGTAGCAGCCTCTTTGATCGAGCTGATTACGAGAGATTGTTCTGAGCAAACAAATCTAACCTGCAAGCAAATAAGCATGCATGTTTCAGGAAGCGGTTAAAGGAACTAGAAATCTTATGCAGGATCATGACTGATATGTACCTCGGTCTCTCGAGGTTGATTTGTCAAGTCACACATGGTTCCATTTGTATACTGATGAGCATGATACCTGCAGAATTTAGAAAGAGTAATTTGCAAATAGTATCCTAAAGTGACAAATATGTTAGCTTGGTCAATTAGCTGAGCTAAATGAGAGTAACATTTATGTTGTTATGGCAATGAAGAAAAACAAACCGTTGGGAAGCATCTTTTGAGCGAGGATCCTTAACTGTAAAAGTATCAGAATGATTCTCATTAAAAACGGATGTTGCATCTGCATCGAACTTGCCCAACACAAATTCTTGAACTGCCTGCAAATCAGAACATACCTTTCATTTTTACTGAATCAAATTTTGCAAATAGCGATTAAATGAAGCATCAAGATTAAAATTCAAGCTAAAGAACTTATAACATCAAAGATGCTATAACAAACGAATATTTTGAAGTTAAAAATTACGATGGAAGCTGATTCTATCATAAGAACAACCAAAAGCATTATGACATTTTAAAGGAGTATAACAAATTGCATATAATCAAGTTATATTTGCACCAATATAGAAGATCAAGTTATCTAGAAATTATTTTAAAATTAATCGTAGAAGTCAATCAAACTGCCCATTTAGACAAGGGAATACCCATATTATAAAAGTTGTTGACAACAGGATTTCTTATAAAAGAATAGCAAACCTAGGAAGATACAAACAAAAATGATCTTGAACTTGCATAAAGCATCCCTTCAAGAGTACAAATTTAAAAGTAAAAAAAAACACAAAATGACAAAAAAGTTATGATACATGCATATATGTCCAAATTCAGAACCTTAAAACTAACAATGCAACCCTATTATTAAGTTCAGTTAAACCTTATAACAGTACTGTTCAGAAATAATACTTTTACTAATTGTCAAGAAAACTACTACTGCAATCTGTTTTCCACCCTCATCCCTCTTGTGTCCTACAAACTCCCCCATAAACATCCTTTTCCTCACTTCCATCATCTATCTCATCATTTTTCAACTGATAAGACATTTGCTTTTGTTTCTCCATTTCCTTCTTTCTCTAGCAATTTAGGGTTGTGAGTAAACCAAATGTTTGAAGCAAGTTCGATACTTGGTTTGATAAAAACGTTGTTTATTTTGTTCAATATGGAAAAACTATAAAATAAATAACCTTAAACACATTTTTTTAAGACCAACAAGATAAATGGAGCCAAAAACTAGTGAACTCATCTCATTAGCATTCATGAAAAAAATTGCCGACACATAATGAACTGACTTGTTTACAAAATTCGTCTACAACTCAAATTCACACATGCATGCACGTGCATGTACACCTATGCGTTTGATAAGGGCCAAGGTTTACGGTGCCGATGCGTTTCGGGCGAAACAGGCGAAACGGTTTCGTTCCGCCTGTTCGCCGAAACCGGCTTGACGACGCCTCGCGTTTCGTCAGTGTCACGCATGCGGCGACAGCGTCGAGTGGCGACAGCGTGATTCGCGGCGCGCGACAGACCGAATCGCGCAACAGCGAACGCACGGCACACGCGGCAGAAGGAATCGTGTGTGTCGGTGCGCCAGCCTGTCTCGCTGCCTTTTTTCGCTATAAAAGGACGGTGGATCGCCGGTGGTGAGCAGCAGCGAACGAAGCGCAGCGTGGAGGCGAAGACAGCAGCGAAGCTCGGCGGCGGCGACTACAGGTATGATCAAACGATCTCCGCAGCTTCGTCGGAGGCATTGCGGGACTCCTCGGCGTCGCCGGAGGGGTCGTCGGAAGCCTCCGGCGTCGCCGGAAGCCTCGCCGGACGGTGGTGGAGCTGGACGCACGGCTCCTCCATCTTTGGCGGATAGAGGAGACGCTGGACGCGCGGGTGAGACGCTGCGGGTCTCCGGCGACGTCGTCGGAAGCCTCCGGCGTCGCCGGAATCTTCGCCGGAGGCTGCTGGAGCCGTCGGACGGGCGGCTCCGGCGGATCTCCGCGCGCAGCCGAACGGGTTGGCGGCGGAATTCGGGAAATTCCCGATTTTCTCCGAAAATTTGATTTAAAAAAAATAAATAAATAAAAATATTTATTTAAATTCAACATTTCCTTTTTTAATTCAAAAAATTAAATAGATTTAATTAAGGAATTTTCTGAATTTTTTTTCTATTTTAAATATTATTTAAAAATTCTAAAAAAATTTTAAAAACCCTAAATAAAATCTAAAAAATTTCAAAAAAATCATTTTATAATCTGATAATTATTTATTATATTTATTATTTTATATTTAATTAATATTTTAATATTTTATCATTTTAAATATATATTATTTAAATAATTAATATTATTGTTCCAAGTTTACTTGATAAAAATGTGTTGTAGTAGATTACTTTAATGAAGTTGTCTTTTATAGTTTTATATATTTAATTTGTTTGTTTATAATGATAAAATTGTTCTTGACAATGATGACTATTATTTGAGCTAACAATGTGAATTATTCTTAATTTTTTATAAGACATAGGTAATGGCACCCAAACAACAATCTGATCCAGCTTGGAGACACGCACGCCGATTAGAGAATCGATTCCATTGACAATGTTTACATTGCGATATGATTGGACGAGGTGGTGGGGTCACACGCCTAAAACAACATCTTGCTGGTGGATATTCAGATGTTTCGAATTGTCCAAAAGTTTCTCAAGAAGTTCGTCGTGCAATGAAAGAAGAACTTGAAGGTCAAAAAGCAATAAAGTATAAACAACAACGACAACGTGATCTTCTTGATAGTCGAATCTCTAGAGAGCCAATTTATAATGAATTTGAAGGTCGTGGTGATGTTCCAAACGATGAAGATTTTTTAGCAGCTCTCAATGCCTCACGAACTCAATATGACTATGAGCAAAATATGCGACATAGAAGTGACTCAGCTGGTACTAGTAGAAGTGGCTCAACTACTGCACCGACATTAGGAAGGAGTGCAAGTGTTCGTAGTACTTCAACACAAAGTGGTATTGGTCGATTTTTTTTTTCTATGGGACAAAGACGTGCAGTTGATATTGCTGATATTGATCCACTGACATTTCCAGACCAAGCTAGCAAACAGACTAGGATTGATGATGCATACACAAAAGAAAAGAAGAAATCAATCGGTAAAAGTATTGCAAAATTTTTTCATTTTAATCATATTCCTCCTAATGCAGCAAACAACACATACTACCGTAGCATGGTGTCCAACATCCAAAAATCTGGTCCTGATATTCAGCCTCCGACTGCATATGAAATTGCTGGTTCATATTTAGATGAACAAGTGGAGGAGATCAAAACTTGGATCCTATCATGCAAAAAGCAATGGAGCTTATATGGGGTTACGTTGATGTGTGATGGCTGGACAGGACCTACACGGATGAGTATTATCAACTTTCTACTATACTGCAATAGAAAGGTGATATTTCATAAATCTATTGATGCAACTACAGATTTTCATGATGCACCCTACATATATCATTTGATGGATAGTGTAGTTCAAGAGATATGTGTAGATTATATAGTGCAGGTAATTACAGATAATGGTGCCAACTTTAAGAGGGCTGGAAAATTATTGGAGCAAAAATATCAAACATTATTTTGGACACTATGCGCAGCACACTGTATCGATTTGATGATGGGAGATATTGGTAAACTCGATATAGTGAAGAAAGTAGTGAAAAAAGGTCAATCTTTAACAAAATTCCTCTATAATCATCATTGGGTTCATGGATTAATGAGGAAATTTATCAATGGTGAGATTCTACGACCAGGAGCGACTAGGTTTGCCACTCACTTTCTCCTGTTAAAATCGTTAAATCAAAAAAAAAATTGGATTGAAAGCCATGTTCTCTTCTGAGGATTGGGAAACCTCTCGATATTCTAACACAGCCGAAGGTAAAGAGGTGCAAAAAATTATTATATCTGTTAGATTTTGGGACTATATTGTAGATATTCTTCTAGCAATAGAACCTTTGTACGTTGTTCTACGTAAAGTTGATATGGACAGGAAGCCACAAATGGGCAACGTTTACCGTCTAATTCATGAAGCAAAAGAGGAAATTAAGAGACGTCTTCAATCACCAACCAAATATCAACATTACATTGATATAATCAATACAAGATGGGACGATCAAATGAGAAAATATATTCATTTAGCAGGTACATATTTTTTAATAAAGAATTTCTAATAATGTTATTAATAATTGCATTTTTATATATGTTTAATTATTGCAGGTTATTATCTCAATCCGGCATATCAATACCGTTATAATCTTGGCACAAATGATAATTTATTACAAGCCCTCAGACATGTGATATCAAGACTACAAACAAATAGAGAATCAATTGCTGAGACTATTAATGAAAGCCGATTATTTCGAGAGGCATATGGTTCTTTAGTGATCCTATTGCAGTGTCATGCAGATATACAATGGATGCAGGTAAATATAGTAAAAATTATTATTAATTATTGTCAGCAGATAAAAATATTATTTTAATTTTGTTCTTATTTATCTTACAGCTGAATGGTGGTTACAATATGGAGGATCAGCTTCAAATTTGAAAAAGATTGCAGTACGAATTCTCTCACAGACAACATCTTCAAGTGGTTGTGAAAGAAATTGGTCAACTTTCTCCCTCATTCATACAAAAGTAAGAAATCGTCTTTCTTATCGTCGATTGGAGAAGATGGTCTATGTTCATTATAATATGCGTCTTCAATTAAGAGCAATAACAGAAGAAAATGAAGAACAAGAGGCTGGTGATGTAGACCCATTTGATATTGGATTTGTCCAAAATGAGAATGATCCAATGATGGATTGGTGGAGCGCTGTTGAGGCTGAAAATCCATTACTTGATGAAGCAGGAGACCCACCACGACCATCTCAATTTCTTACTCAACAGATTGAAACAATACAAACTACATGAGATATCAGGGAGGGAGAAGATTATGATGAAGCTTTTGGTCAAGAATTTCGATTTTCTGGATCTCGATCAAGACATTCTCAAACATCCCAAACCCAACCAAAGTTCATAGATAAAGGTAAAACTCCTGCAGTTTTTACTAAAAAGAAAGAAAAAGTCAAGCCTCCTGCTTTTACAGGAAGGGGTCAATTGAGAATTAGAGAAAATCCACTTGATGCAATTGATGAGCAAGAACATGATGACAGTGAGGAAACATCATCACCTTCTGATACTGTAGTCCGACGAGAAGTTAATAGCAGTGCAAGTACTCATGCAAGTGATGATAGTGGCGATGCATCTGGTGGTCAAAATTATGTTCCCCCTACTCGAGCACCGGAGCCATGGACATGTAAGGCAGATTACACACATGCAACTCAAGATGATGATCATGGAGCTAGACTTATTCAATATCAACGTCGAAATAAGGATGACAAACAAAAGAAAGCTCACAATTATCAAAATATGCGACAGAGTTTAGCTGACATTGATTCTGGTCGAAGTTCATCATACTCTCAGTCTTCTTATTATAACTCTGATGCATCATATGGTGATCCATCATACCACAGTTCAGAGGCATATGTTTATCCTTATCCTGTGCCTGTACCTGTTCCAATTTCAATGGTGCCAGTTCAAGTCCAACTTCCAGTGATGAATCGAGATACGCTGATGGACATGTGGAGAAATCAGTATCAATATTCCATGTCATGGGATGCTTATTTAATTTGGGCGTTAGAGAACTATGAAATTGATTTAAGCAGAATACTACAAGAACCAATGTCTTCATCTGATTCACGTCACTCCTTTTGGTATTAGTTAGGTAACATATTGTAATGTATCAATTTTATTTCGAGTTATTGATAGATCAATTTTCTTTAAAGAAAGTTATATTTAATTGTTTTCTTAACAATATTAAGTTGTTCAATAATTGAAAACTTATATCAAATCAACATACAACTTATTTTTAAATTATACACAATAAATATATATTTATCTAATAATTATTATATATAAATAAAAAATACCGAAACCATATCGGCACGAAACGATACAATACCGAAACCGTATCGTTCTGGTCTGGGACCGAAACATCGGCATGGGTCGAAATTTAAAACCTTGATAAGGGCACATTTATTTGGTTTCATATGGAAAGAATATAAAACAAAGAAGCTTGAATGCATTACACGCGGGCACTGGGGGCGTCGCCTTTTGCCACCTTGAATGCACTACACGCAGACGCTGGAACAAATTTTTCAAGCTCCACTAGATAAATAGACAAACTTGAATACTAGTGAACTCAGCTCATTAGCATAAAAAGGTTTGTGGATAGATGATGAATGTACTTGTTTGCAAATTTGTTTACAGCTCAAATACGCACAAACACTAGTGCACACATATCTGCCGGCACGCACATGTACACATGCACACACACACACGCTGAGTCTGATAAGAGCATGTTTATTTGGTCCAATACGGAAAGAATATAAAATAAAGAAGCTTGAACACACACAAACACACTATTATTTTATTCTACATTATGTTTATTCTGCATGAATCTTATCTTTCATTATCCCTTAAGGTTCTATGTAAGACTACATTACTAGTAATATTAATTACCCTATATATAATATGTGGATTTTATTCTACTATTTATGTAGATATATATTTTTGATATTTACAAAGTTTTAAGGTTCTAAATTACTAGTAATATTAATTACCCTATATATAATATGTGGATTTTATGCTACTATTAATGTAGATATATATTTTTGATATTTAATAAGTTTTAAGGTTCTAAATTATCTATAAAGTTCTATTTCTACTAATATGGTTGCATGAATCTTGACCATTCATTATCACTCTATCAAGTTCTATGCAAAACTACATCACTAGTAATATTATTTAATTAAACCATTTTTATTACATTGGATAATGATCTATTATCTCTCTAAGAATTACACCTACTCCAATAGATTCAACTCTTCTAATTATAGAATGAGTCATTTTTTTGTAAGCCCATACAATATCAACTTATTTTCTCCCATTTTCTCATATATGAGTTATACCTTGTTGCTCTCAAATATTGATATTTTTTACTTTATCCTTTCCACATTATCATAGTATTCTTACTTGTGCTATATCAAATAAATAAGTTTCATTTATCGAACCAAAGAGCAATCTTGTTTTTAATGAGCTTGGCAAAAGTTGAAGCTTGGCTCAAACTTAGTAAGCTTTTTGATAAACGAGTTTGATCTCAAAATATTGATGTTGGCCAATATTGGGCTCAACTCGGGCTCATTTATTTTCTTAATAAACAAGCTTGAATATAGTCAAGTTCAACTTGGCTTCAGCTTTATTCTCAGGTCCTAACATGTCTAAGATAAATAAAACCCCTCCTTTCAATCAACCACTTCTCTGACCTATTCCATTTCATTTCGTAAATTGAGGTAATTAATCAACATTGCTCTGATACATAACTACTCCACCACTACTAGCCCTTTTATCCCCTTCAAAAAAGTATCGAGACTGTAAGGACATTTCAAAAATAAAACACAATCTTCACAGAAAAAGGTGGTTAGGTTGATAGTTTTACTTTCTGGGTTCGTTATTCAGATCTAGATGCATTTGTATGTTTTAGCATCTCCGTGTGTGTGCAAGGAAAATAAGATAGCAGATATTCTTAAGGTCAACGTACCTTATCATCTTCAATATGAAGTTGTTTCACATGCTTATGGGAACAAAATTCATAGGTCCACCAACCTTCATACTGGAAGTCAAAGAATCAGAGAAAAGCAGAAAAAATTCAATTAATAGTTGTTGTCTGATGTTTAGAAACTAATTTTTACCCTGTAAAAGCATCTGTCTACATCTTTTAAACCCTCAATCAACTCATCAGGAGTCTTAAACTTGATCTTCTGCTCACTTTCCATTATTAAACTGCTTGAATTCTCTTGATTAACTGTTTTTAAAACTTTTGTTTCCTCAACAATAGGTAAGTAACAATTGTAATTCTTGCCCTCCTTATTTGACATTGCAACTTCTTCCAGACCAACTTCCTGTAGATAAATACCATTGCTTTAAATAATTTAATGGAATTTAAATATAGAGATGAACGTGGATAATGCTGCATAATAATTTGAAATGAATTAAGAAGCTTGTATAAAATCTTAAAACAAATATATTTAAAAAAAAACAAAGTGTTCATCCTTATCCTGCAGGGTCCTTAGTTTTACCAAAATCTAGAAAACACAACTTCATGGGATAGGTTAACCAAATTGAAACAGGGAACCATTGTGCATGATTAATGACAAACGAACACGCTATAATTAGAAGAACTTTCTTCATAGCACGTCTTCATTAGCCAAGAGCACATGACAATAGATAGAATCTGAATGAAATTAAATTCGTGTTTCTCTCAGTACCTAGGCAATGGGACACTGCTGCCTGCATGGTTTACATTGAAATTGAACCCCTACAAATTGTATAAATCAGAATAGAAGTATAATTGAAATAGTATGTGATTTCTCCACTTAAAATTGTGTAGTTAATCAAAAAATTTGCAGCGTGAATCTACTGGAGGCCTGTGTTGGAACTTCAATTCCCTATAAGTACTTAAGCATCAATTTTTAACAATGTAATAGCTTCCTTCCTAAAAAACTAATTTCTTATTTACATTTCCTATCACATGTGACGGAACCTACTAGGGTAGTATTTAAGAAATCAAGTAAAATAGCTATTAGAAGTCCAGATGGGTGCAAGTGATTTTGGATGTATTGCTAAGATTTCCAAATATGAGACTAAAATGTCTTGAATTCTCATCTACACAAGTCTGGAATATTAAGGAGTCTAAGTATTTGGAAGTATCTGATATGCTCCAAAAAAAATAAATTCCTAATCAAAACTTTCCACTTGGATATCATTGCTTCTAACAAGCCAAGTTTTTCTACTAATTCCTTAGTCCAATTTATATGAGTGCCTGTGCTATCTTTAGACAGGGAATGTCTAAAATACCTAACATCATTATGTTAGACTTTGTTATACTTGACTTACTGTACTTATATAACAAGAAGCTCATTCAAGTATGAACAATTTGAGTAAAACTATCTATAATCAAATGATCATACAGTAAAAGTAACATAATGTTGTTCTGATTATTCACGGTCAATTTTCTGCATATCTCTAAGATCTCCTTTATTTCCAAAAGAATTTATAACACAGAAAGTCAACTATTCAGAAAATTTTTATCATGGTATCATGATGAGACAGGTTTTTAGTAGGTATCGGAAACATATGAGAATATATTATTGATTTTGTATGAGGAAGGTGTATCTCATTTTCTAAATTGTGAATTCGTTTAGCATGCAGAAGATTTCATTTCAAGCAATGCTTACCGGATAGAAAGGAGAGTTTTCTGGGTGGAACTCAACCTTGTATTTTGGCTCACGAGAACTCCGGCCAAATCTCCCACCTATGAATAAAAATTTAACCAGTAAATCATTAACTTAATAAAAACTTAGAATGATGTGATCATAAAAATTCAACCAATAAATCATGAACATAACAATTACAAACATACAACATATGTTAAGTTTGAAAAACAAACGTGTTACATTTTGGTGATAAGATACGCTTGAAGCATTAATGTAGGAATATTATATGACTCAAATCAAACATATCCCTAAATTTAGAACCATTAATGTAGGATTAAACCCACTACACCAAATAATATACTTATTTTAATACTCCCCTTTAGGTTGGAACATAATCTATGTTCAACTTAATACATAAACTAGAAAACTCCCCTAATAAAAGATAACATTAAAAACATGGTTAAAAATGTTTTGCCATATCAAGTGGCATGGGAGAAACATTTCGTTCCACCCAGAAACCAGCATGGCGCCGAGACCGACATTCCTTGCGGCCGTTGCGAAGGCGTTGCATGAGTCACGCGGTCACTAGTGGCGCGAAATAGGAAGGCGGCACCGGCGTCACGGTTGCTCGCATGGACGAAAGGGCAGCGACAACGGTGGGATGCATGGCGGGATCGCGCAAGTGTGCGGGTGAGCAGGAAACTTAAGTTTTAAGTAAAGTTAGATTAATAATTTCAATCTACTCTTAGCTATAATATGGATAATCTAAATAAACTTAATTAAACTCTAATAGAACTACCCCATTAACTTTATATATAGATATATATTATTTATTTTAATTCTGAAAATATATAATACATTTTATTGATTTATCATATGAGACGTTGCAATCCCGTATTGTTTTTTTTCTTTTAAAAAATATTTTAATTTTTATTATTTTTATATTTTGTATTTTTTAAATATTTAAATTTAAAATTTTATTTTTAGTTAATATATTTTATATTTAAAAATACCAAAATCGTATCGTTTTAGTTATAAACTGAAACTCCATGACTATAAAATTTGAAAAATGCAACTAAGTAAACATTTGAAGACTGTCGATGGATCAACCAATGAAAAATCTTTTCAATCTCAAATCCACAACCCAATAATGTCTTTAACCTCAAACCAATATAGAGGAGAAAGAGAAAATGAATGAAGTGGAACACAACTGAAACACAATTGCAAAAACTAACTTCTTGAGTGGGCTTCTTCCTTAACTGACACACACAACAATACAATAGACTAAGAAAAAAGAAAGCCATTCGGAAGTCCTAGAGGAAAGATGTTCATGAGGTTGAGATCAATGATTATTAGAGATGAAAACATCATACTCGCCTCATGATCAATTGAGATACTTTCTAATTCATTAGAAGGGTCAACCATAAATAAAGAAATACACCAATTGCAGGGGTCACTAAAGAAAAATATTGGTGATGCAATTGCTCCTTATGCTTGGATGAGAGGGCCTAAGAAAAATATTGACAATTAGTTTGACATCAATTTTCCCTAATTTGTAATTTGGCTTATTTCCTAATTTGATTTGGCTGAGTTCTTTAGGTATAGGATTATTTCTTCCATTGAATATTTTTAATTATGTTTAATTTTGTTTATGCTGGAGTCTTAATAAAGAAACTGAATATCTCATGTTAAACATCTTTGCATGATAAAATTTCCACTTTATTGGTTATCATTCTCTGTGAATTGTATGCCACTTGCGCTACATATTGGATCTCTATGTAAGTCACTTCCATTCCCCCTCTGTCAGATGTATGCATAGGGATGTTGTGGGCTTTTATCTTAATCCAATCATTTATTGATCCCATAGCAGACAATTTGCTCTAGTAATTCAACTGCCAACTAGAGGATCACGTGGGGATAAAGGAGGCCAACAGTGAGATCATGGCAGGAACTTTAGTGGATAGAGCTGACATAAAGGCTTTCACTATGGGAAATTTAGTTATGTCAAGGATGTTTGTTTCTCTATGGTTACCTACCTAGCCCATGTGGCACAATCAGCCTACACCAACTTTGGGTCTGCTTCCTCGATTGCAGTTTCTCTTGAGGAATAATTAAGCATCCTTCAATTCCAAACTATAGTTAACGCCTCACCTCAGTTACTTATAACTGCTTGTTTACGCCATATATTTAGATCATATCACCCAAGATTATAGAGTCAAGTATCTTTGAGCACATTTCTAGTAACATGTCTTTCTCAACTCTTGGGACACCAATGTGTCCTAAAAATATGACAATAGACATCATGCTTCACTTATGGATTCAAGGCATTAGAAATGTTTCCTCAAATGAGAACAAGGCGAAGTCCCAAGTTCACAATGGCTTTATACCATGTATGAATTAAGTGGGAATTATTAAAGTTTTTTTCTTGCCGCAAGTAGTTTCCTGTACTTGTATCTTTATTCATGATAACAACTTTGCACTTTGCAACCCAACTTACAATTAGGTCGTTAAGTCTATAACAAACTGCAGTGTTCATTAGTATTGCTGTTGGAACCTTCAAAGTGGGTTTCACTAAGTTGTATGGAAAATGTGCTGCAAAGTCTGCAGAATATAATTTGCATACAGTTTGTCATCCAATAAGGCGCCTGGAAAATAGCACATGAGATTCTCTTTCTTTGGTGTTAAATTTGATTTAGTGATCAACTAAAAAATATTGAGTGGCTACAAAGATGCATTACTTCAGGACCTGACAAGACTAGGTAAACAAGAGCTTTATTACTTTGTTAGTTGAAGTTATTGTAGTTAGTGTTTATGTTTAGTTGCATGAATCCTATTTTGCAATTAAGCTATGCGCAAAGGTAAATTCTCAATAATAGAAATATTATTAGATTATTTATAATTGTGATTAAATTTTCTAAGGTTTTCAATTTTCTCTTCTTTGCACCACTAATTTCAATTTGTGTTTTTTATTCATACCCTACTACCTTAGGTAGTTCCCTCGTATTTTTATTCGTGGTAAATAACTCTACACTTTGCAACCTAACCATATGGTCTTTACAGATAGGTCACTAAGTCCACAACAAAGTGCAGTGTTCTTTAGTAAAATTGTAAGAACCCTCAAAATGGTAGATTTTACCAAAATGTGCGGAAAATACACTTAAAGATAACAGAAATATAAACTGCATACAATGTCAACCAACTAGGCACCTGGAAAATAACACATGGTTAGATTCTCTTTCTTTGGTGTTAAATATGATTCAATGATCAATTACTTGAAAACATTAAGTGGCTGTTTATGGAAGTGAATTAGAGATGTACTGAATCCGAAATGCATTATTTCAATACATGACATGACTAAGTACATAGGGCTTCGTATACTATTACCTTGCTTGTTGAAAGGTACTACAGTCTCATTACTTATGTTTTAGTTGTATGAATTCACTTTTGCAATTAAGCTATTTGCAAGGGTAAATTTCAGCAATAGAAATATTACTTAGACATTAGATCAATTATAATTGCACGCATAGTTTAGAATTTAAAATTGTGTCAGAGTTTTGGTCTCTAAGAGGAACGATATTGTTTCAGCACCTTATTGGATATGGTTTTGATGCTAATTTAATTGACTTATTAATAACAACAATAATTTTATTGTCATTAATTTACTTAACAATTAATTAAATTGTTAATACATATTTGTTATTCTGATTGTAATAGAGAATTAACTTTAAAGCTATTAATGAGGTCAAATATTTTGAGGCATATGGCTTTTTCAACAATCTTCTTGTAGTGCCACAAAGATACAAAGTAGGTGTCAATAAAATATAAAATAATTTATTATTAACCATTATTAACACATATAGATAATTACTTTAATTTTATTTGTTTAGCTATAACTAAATGGGGGTTATAACATGAAGGATTGACCGCAATCTAAAAATGATTGCAACATGAATACTCTTGCAAATGGTATTTTCAAGTGGCTGCAAAAGAAATTGCCTTGTTATACAAAAATGCAAAATCACTTCACTTAACATTGCTTGGAGAAGATAGCCTACGTTCACTATGATATGAGTCTTAGGCTAAGGGTTATAACAGTGAAGAAAGAAAAATAAGAGTCTAGTGATGCAGAGTTGCAGACCCATTTGATATTGGATTCATGGATGATCCAATAAAAAATTGGTGGAGCGCTATTAAGGTTAAGAATCTATTACTTGATGAAGTAAGAGATGACCATCTAAATTTCTTAACAAATTAAAAAAGTGAAAGCTAGCAAAGATGCCGATGAGGAAGAAGATGATGATAAAGTTTTCAACAAGTAATTTTTATTGTGTGGAGCTCGACCTTGGCATTCTCAAATATCACAACTCGAAACACAACCAAAGACCATAGACAAAGAAAAAGACAAAGCTCTTGCAATTTTTAAATCTATTCAACAAAGATTAGCGAACAAGGGAAAGGGTCCAATGATAATCAGTTGCACTCCACTTGATGCAATAGATGAGAGCAAGTACATGATAAAAGTGCTGAAATATTGTTGCCTTCTAACATTGCAATCTAATGAGAAGTTTAAAAATGTTAATAGTGATGCCTATAGCAATGCAACTACTAATAAGGGCGATGACATTGAACATGCATTGGTTGGTCATGACACTTATGAAGACTATCACATGAGCTCTAGACATGAGAATAAGATTGCATGCATGCAACTCAAAATGATGATTATAACACTAGATATATTAAGAGTCAGTGTTAACACTAATATAAGTCTGAAAGACTGAAACACATGGCTCTAACTGATTAGCACTGCAGGGTTGATCTTCAAGGATGTTACAAGAACTGATGCGCTCATCTGATACATAGCACCCCTTTTTGTATTGGAAAGACGATTGAGATTCTTGTAATAATTTGGACCCTATTTCTACGACTTGATATTTTATATCATAACTAAAATTTTTATGCTTAAGCAAAATAAAACATTGCAACTTCAAAAGGTTCACGTATCCATCAAATTCAAGATGACTGCAAAATCAAAGCTTCCTAATTGGAAGACTCGTTAATCATTAGCTAACAGATACACCTCCAAAGGCAATCTATGACATCCTTCCAGTGAATGAGTACAGAAGGCGGGGACCAAATAAGGGGCTCAATTTCAGAAGCATCCATTGCGAAAGGTCAAGTCTAATCACGGCGAACAGAGAAAGAAAGCAAAATTCTGTAATTTGAAGGGGAGATGGTGGAATCGAGAGAGGGATACCAACCGGAACCAGTGTAGATTTGGTCGGCCAGAACGGAGCCGAGGAAAACAGAAACGAGTAGGTGGAGGAGGAGAAGGATTAAGCCGCACAGGGATCTCGCGAGCCCCATCAGAGAGCAAGCAGCAACTTCGATCGCCGGCGATTGCTCTCGTCTTCTTCGGGGCAGCGATTTCGCTGACTCCTCGATAAAGCGAATACTCGTCTTAAGGAGGATCCAGGAGTGTCAAATGGGCCGACGGCTCGGTCTAACATGGCCTTCTTTAAGACGGGCCGACGGCCGTGTAGATTTTTGGGCTGTGTAGTTGTTCAAAAAAATCTCCTATATGATTTTCTAGGTCAATCTATTCATTCATCCATCCCACCGGAAAAAAAAAATTATTCTACGTCATCGCTAAGATTCAAATCATGAGTACTTATTTAATTTATTGAACATCCGAGCTGCTTGTGTAAAACTATTATTGTCAAGTTTCACTTAGAATCGACCTCTAAAAGTTGTGTTACTCGTCCTTTATATCATTGTATCTCATCTTTAGGAAGGCCCTTTCCTCTAGCATGATATTAAGTGTTTGTGCATAGGAGAGGTTGGTTTGGTGGGTGTGTGATGAGGCAACTTCAAACTTATAAAATGATTATTAAGGAATCCCAATGTAAAGCACTCGGATGCTCATGTTAGTCCAAATTGAGCAATAAGAAAACTAAGCATATTGATGGGTTAATAGTTTATCGAGCTTTTTAAGGCATGAGCTCTGAGCTCTGAGCTATGAGCGAAAAAAGTATGGGCGATATGGGCTCTGTTCCTTCATTCTAATTGTTCATTTGAGACATTTGATACATGCAAGAATCACATCAAATGTGTATTGATATGTTGTATTATTACATGACATTAAATGAGAAATGATTTGAATATAGAAGAGGCAACCACAATGACTAGCCATGCTCTATTTTTATCATGTTGGGCGTAACATTATCTTTTTGTTATCTCATTTTGACAATAAGAAGACATTTTTATATCTTTGGAAGACATCACAAGAAAGAAAATTAGGGTTCCTCTATTATCGATTTCAATTCATAGAAATTACACAATAAAATATTTATATAGCTAGGTTACATATCAAGAATAAGAAAAAAACTAATTTATCTTTTATAAATAATAAATAGAAAAATCTAATAATAATAATAATAATAATAATAATAATAATAATATAATCTAACATCCCTTCTCAGATTCATGATGCTACCGTTAAAAGCATTGACAGTTTATTAAACAAGAAATGAAAGCGTAAAGGGGAATGTATCTTGGTAAATATATCAACAATCTGTAGATTAGAAGAAATAAATGATAACGTTATGGTATTAAGCTAAAGATGATGATGAGTAATGTGACAATCAATTTTAATATGTTCCGTCCACTCATGAAAAACTAAATTACGTGCAATTTGAATAACACTTTAATTATCACAATATAATGGAGTAGGTTCTTGAAGAAAGATATGTAAGTACCCCGGTAAGTTTTGATGTGGTCAATCGAGTTAAGTTAGATCCTATAGGTATCTGATCCCTGTGTCTAAGTGTGCAGGAACTTAGGAGCACAGGAAGTCAAGCGGAAGACGCAGCGGACATGAAGGATGGCACGGGAAGGGAGTCGACGGGCTCGGTGCATCTAAGAGATGCGGAGGTCTGTGGAAGAGTTTGCCGGTAGAGTGAGAAGGACGCACATGACATCCGAGTGACGAGAAACCGGGAGGAAGCATGCTCGAGGAGAAGGCCAAAGAAGGGTTCGAGTGAGCCAACTCTAGAAGGTCCGAGATCACCCAAGAAGACCGTCGGAAGACTGGTCAGCAAGGTACTGACCAAAGTCAACCCGGGCACCCGAGTGAAACTCGAGCGCCCGTGAATAGGGGCACCCTCATTGACTCGGGTGTTAATGTTCCCGGTGTTAGGATCTTACCGTTTGCTAGAAGAGGGTGAATAACAATTCTCGATTCTTCTTCCTATAATGTTAGCGTGCGCAAGCCGAAATACTAATAACAAAATCGTTAACACATTACCTTTACGTGGTTCAGAGATAAAGCTTCTACTCTACGGCTGTTCGTAAGGTGGACGATCCCGATCCGTCGGTGGATGACTCCCTGGAAGACCTCCGGCTAGCTCGTGTAACTCCTTGTGGGTGGAGAAACCTCGCCATAATCCGGACAACACTCCTGAGCACAAAGACTACTAATTGGCCTTTAATCAAAGTCAATTTTGTCAAGAACTCTAGCCAAAACCGAGCCCTCTTAAATAGAGCTCTTGGCTGATATGACTGTTACCAGTCGGCTGCCCCATGGGCAGTCGACTGATCCCTCAGCCAATGGCTAATTTTTCAAACCTACCAGTCGACTGCCCCATGGCCAGTCGAATGATCTTTCTGTGGACTTTATCAGTCGACTGATCCAAGGCTAGTCGACTGGTCCACCCTTAAACCTAAGGTTTCCCCTTCCCGAGTATATTTCTCTCAGCACTCAAACCTTAGGATTTCCCGAGTACAATTCCGTCAGCACTCGAACTCTCACGACTTTGTTGACTCTTCACCAGCAGCCTCGATCTGTTGTCTTCGCGCCCTCTTCGTCTTTGGCTCCCGTCCCTCAGATGCGCACACAAGCCCTTGGCTTGCCTCCATGACATCCTTCACGCATGCCTTGAAGTCCGCGTCCCTCGGCTCATTGTTCCTGCTCCAACAGCCTCGATCTGTTGCCTTCAAGCCCTCTTCGACTTTAGCCCTCGTCCCTTAGATGCGCACACAAACCCTCGGCTTGCTTTCATACCATCCTTCACGTATGTCTCGAAGTCTGCTTTCCTCTGCTCATCGTCCCTGCTTTGTCCATGGTCCCTCGGATGCGCACACAAACCCACGGCTTGCCTCCATGCCACCCTTCACCGTACTCGAAGCCGTCCAACTGAGTCCATGTGTATCCTGTAAGACTTGCACACACAAATACACATATCAAACACAAGCGTGAACCTAACTTAAACCCTTTACCCAAACATCAAAATATATGGTCACTCCGGACCATAGATTTCCCCAATAATCTCCCCCTTTTTATGTTTGGCAATACGTTTAAGTTAGGGAAAACAAATAACAAAAACAAAGCTACTAACCATTTGGACTTACATTGCCAAGGCTTCACCTTGGACTTACACCACCAATGCAATGCAAACATGGATCCTATCACAAGGCATCCCCACACCTAAACCTCCCCAATGAGTTTAGGACTTTTACCAAAATGGGTTTTTTAAAACCTCTCCAAGGCTCCCCTTACATTGGACTTACAAATGCTTTTTAAGAACCTCTCCAAGGTTCCCCTTACGCCACCAATTGAGAAACCATGCCCCCCCTTACCTAAGCTCCTCCTAGACCTAGGATTTCTTGTAAAGGCGTGTTTGGTTTCCCACTTAAACCCAACACTTCTCCCCCTTTGCCATACATTAAAAAGATTCCAACAATTTCCCTCTTATTGGATCTTTTAATCTCTAATGACCATAAACACAGTGTACTAACCCCCCATAAGATTACACATTTATTTTACATCATTTGGACAACTTTTGACTGCCGAAACACTACTTTCAGCCTCTACCAGTCGACTGCCCCTGGACCAGTCAACTGGCATCCTGAAAACCCCATTTTCAGCATTTCTGACTCAATTTCAGAAATGCACCAGAAATTCCACAAATCTCCAAAAATTCTCAAATTTTGTGGAGAGGTTTATGATACCCATATCTACTTGGGAAAAATACATCCAAATATGTATCTATCACCATTCCCAAGATTGACATAAAACCCAAAACTAGCTAAATGGTTCAATTGAACCTTGACCTAAAGTCCTAGTTTTGACCTCCTCTTGATGTCTTTGCCCATACCAAACCACAATGCATTCCTAGCATTTGTTTGTATGGTATTTACACATCAAACATCATCATTCATGCTATATGACCCTAATGTCATATTTTCATGTATGAAACTCAAATTCATTGTGCCAAATTCTTAAGATTGAGACCTCAAACCTATCTCCACATCCTTTGGCATACATCATGACCCATCTAGACTTCCGAGAGAAATCCTCCCAGGATCCAAAGACCATGGGTCCCAACTTGGCTCCTAGAACTCCCCCATGAGCTCTTAGCCTTGCCACCCCCTAGGTGACTCAACAAATGCTAGACCACACCAGTGTACCTTCGATGACTCTTGGTCTACAACCCTAACCTTCTTAACCTTGGACCCCTTGTCCTTAGTTAAGACCTTCTTCTTGCTTTTAAATGACATTCCCTTGCCATTTTTGGACTTTCCCTCCTTGTCATAGTTATATGCTACCCTAGCATACTTCTTTTCATTGGCATCGGAGAACTTAGACCAGTATCCTAACCCCGATCTATCATTGTTGGGGTTTTGACTATCATGATGCATGATTTTCCTAGGGTTTTGATCTACAATATTAACTCTACTCCTATCATGATATTTAAATCCGAAGTTATGCATGGGTAAATAACTGACATTATTTCTATCATGCATGGGAAAATTTGAATTAACTCTAAAGTTAGGGATTACCTCCCTTACCGTTGTAGCTCCCCTTAATGTGAACTTTTCTCTTTTTCCTTCTTTTCTCATTTTCTCAAATGCTCTAATTTTTTGAATTCTCCTTTTCTTGAGCATTTGGTGTGGTAGTGTCCTAGCTCACCACATGTGAAGCACCTTATATGTTTCTTATCCTTCTTTGCTCCATCCCTACAACTCATGTAAGTTTTCAAATTATTTGAATTGAGTTTAGGGTTTACCTCCTTTTTCTTACCCAATGAGCACTTGTCCTTGTAGTGTCCCTTTTGATTACACCCAAAGCAAATTATGTGGTCTTTTGTCCTTGCTTTGGTGGAGGTGGAAGCTTCTTCTTGCTCAGGCATTGAGGATGGTCTCTCCTCCCCCTCAATCCTTGAAGTGGAGACCTCTTCTTCCCCCTTTGATGAATTGGATGATTGTTCAATTTCTTGTGCCACTTCACTTGAAGAGATGGATGAATCTCTTTCCTCTTTTTTCTCCTCTTCGGATGTTGAGCTTGTTGGTGCAAGTTGCATCAATGATGTTTTCCTCTAAGTGTTTTAATGTTTGACAATACACTTAAATCAGTGATACATTGAACAGATAAAGGGGAGCAAAGGAGGAGTAACCTAAGTGGAAGAAAAGTCCTAGTTAACCTAGACACTAAGACCTGGTGAGTGAAGCTGGGCACTAAGACCTGCTCGGAAGGTGGGCACTAAGTCCTGGCAAAGGGCTGGGCACCGAAGACCTTCTCGGAAGGTGGGCACTAAGTCCTGGTCGAGGACTGGGCAAGAAGACCTGGCCGAGGGTTGGGCACCGAAGTCTTGGTTCGGGGAATTGGGCACGAAGACCTGACCAAGGGTTGGGCGCCGAAGTCTTGGACTTAGGGTTTGGGCACGAAGTCTTGGTCTGAGGGATTGAGCAACTTAGCTGAGCGATGACTAAGGACAGAAGTAGAGACAGGTCGGGGTTCGGACGTCTCGAGGTCCGGGAGTATTGGAGGCTAAGCAAAAGTCCACCCGAAGGACTGGGTGGCAACCGTCTCCTGAGAAGGAGTAGGTGAAAGGCGCGTTCTCGGGGGTGAGAACTTGCGTCGGTTCGACCTAGGGTTTCATGGAAATCCGAAGTCCGAACCAAGTACTTAAGACTAATATTGTATGTATATGTGCTTTGTGTATCTTGCAGGTATCAAGAACCGGAGACAAAGCAGGCGAAATGCTGGAATGCAACCAACCCAGGCGCCCCCACTGATGGGGGCGCCCAGATCAGTGTGTAAAACCTAGTGTTGGGTTGAATGCATTGAAGCCAGGCGCCCAGTATGTTAGGGGCGCCCAAGCCAAAGAGTAAACAATGCAGTTTCGTGAAGTAAGCAGAATAGGCTTCCAGTTAGGCGCTCGGGACGATACGGGCACCCAGGTTGAAAGCTGTTTTGCTATTTCTAGGTCGAAACACAAGATAAGCCTTCACTCAGGCGCCCGGGAGGTCCCAGGCGCCCTGGTCAGAAGTTTTATCAGTCGCGGGAGGTCGGCGCGGGGATAAGATTTGACCGAGTTCCTAGGGGTGCCCCGAGCGTATCAGGCGCCCGTATGAAGCCTATATAAGGGGCTTCGACCCCTCTGCTTCAGACACAACTGCTGTGAGTGATTCCGAGTGTTCTGACCGACAACAACACGCTAGAGACGAGGCTCTACGACCGGGAGGCTCCAGGAGGAAGTGCGCGGCACTTCGGAGGTCCAGATCGGCCGAGCTTCAGACTTTGTTTTGTTCGGTTTGCTGTTATTTAATTCTGCACTTAATTTTCAATATTCTTGCTTGTAATTATCAACTGTAAGATGGGTTTTCTCTGCCTCCGGAAATTTCGAAAAGGAGACCAATAGTGGACTCACGCCGAGTACATAGGCTTTGGACGTACTGACCCAGGGGGGTCGGGAACTAAGTAAATAAATCCCGCGTGTCTGTCTTGCTTTTAATTTTCTGTATTTATTTTCCACTACACTAACACTTTGAATATAGTTCGAAAGTTTTACGAAGATTTCCGTGAGAATTTTCACGATCGATATTCATCCCCCTCTATCGACGGCACCGGTCCTATAATTGGTATCAGAGCTAGGCCGCTCTTCACCGGACTAACCGCCGACGGAGCAACGACGCTAGGAGTTGAGGGGGAGCCCAGGGGTGAATCAGGTACAATTTTTTTAAATGTCCATTTTTAAGTTCCATATTATTTGTTTCACGTGCAGGGAGAGAGGGCACTATAAAAATCAGTGCCCTACTCGTAAGACTCGATCTACACCACCGGCGGCAAAGGGGGCACTAGCGCCAGGAGTCCGGAAAAACAAGGATCATGTACGATGCTTCAAATGCGAGAAGTACGGACACTACAAAAACAAGTGTCCGGCGAAGGTACGTAAGATTTATGTTCCAAAAATTTTACAAATTCCTGCAATGTCTTTTAATAATTTAGATAATTTCTCTGATAAGTTAGAATTACTGCATAGTCAAGTAGATATTTTGAATGATGAGTTACAAAATGTGAATATGGCTAAAATATTAGAAATAAATTGTTTAATCATTAATACCAATTCTATAATTGCTAAAATTAATTCTGAACTTAAATCTGAAATAAACTCTGATAATTCTACGGATAATGATACAATTAATTCTGAATTTAAATCTGAAATTAATCCCGAATTCAAATTTAAAAATCCTAAGGATAATCCAGAAATTAATTCTGAAAATATTATTTCTGAGGATAAAAAAGATTTTGTTAATATTCTTGATTATAATAAAGATGAAATTCTCCTAGATAATAAGTTAATTATAGATAATCTTAAAAATTATTACAAAACTTTAACTACTGGCCCAAATTACTCCTACTTTGAGGATACTAAAAGATGTAATTTTGAGAATGAGGAGGATATGGAACTATGTAAGATAAAGACCATAGTAAATAAAGTTCACAAAGGTTCAAACAAATCCGAATTGTTAGAAAAACTTGAAAAGACAGATAAAGAAGAGTCAGAAATTTTCGAAATAATGAAAATTCTCAACTTAAACCCACAACTATTAATCAATCATTTCAATCTTAATTATTCAAATCTTAATTAAATTAAATCTTAATTAAATTAAATTCAAATTAAATTAAATATTAATTAAGTTAAATTCAAATTAAATTAAATTAAATTAAATTAAATTCAAATTAAATTAAATTAAATTCAAATTAAATTAACTTCAAATTAAATTAAATTCAAATTAAATTAAATTAAAATTAAATTAAATTAAAATTAAATTAAATTAAATTTAAATTAAATTAAATTCAAATTAAATTAAATTCAAAATTAACTAATTCAAATTAATTAATTTCTAACTAATTCAACCTCAATTAATTCTTAAATTAATTAATCCGTTTTAATTTAACTCTAAAATAACTTAAACTCAAATTAAATAAAATCCTACCCAAACCGCAACAATTAATTTGATAAAAATTAAATATGTCAAAGTGGGTTGACATATTCGCGGGTTCATACGACATGTATCAAATCAGGAATTTGATACAACTTTAGAAACTTAATTAAATGATTTGAATTGCTTGACTCATGCATAATTGTCATGCCATGCATATGCAATTTTCTTAAAATATATGTCATGTCATTCACGTTTAATTTTATGCATAATTTAGAATGGTTATAGGAAAAAGATTACTTGAAACTTGAACAACCTAGTATTGGGTGGAGGTGAGATGATATTACGTTAGGGAAGCCATCTTGGCGGAACTAGCCAAAGCTACCGATCCAAGACCCAAACTAGTTAAACCAAAATCTTTCAAGAAGTAACTTGAAGATGAATTTTCTATAAAAGTCTTTGTCAAGGAAAGAGTTGATGATCCAATAAGGCTACGACCAAAGAAGGCCTAGTGCCTCACCAAGACCTGGAAGCCAATTACTGAAAATCAAATTCACTTTACTATTGCTAGATTTGAATTTAACACAAGTTTCAATCAAATCTTAAATTTAATAATAAATTAAGGAAAATGATTCAAGCATCTCATAATACACCCATAAGACAACCATGCTTGCTGTATTGAGACACCTAGAATGGGTGAGATGTTAAGGACTAAGAAATTGATGAGCATGTTTCAAAACTATTTTCAAAATTGTTAAAATATTTTTCTAAAAATATATTTTCAAAATAAAGCTTCAACATAATAATGTTTGTATAGAATTCATGCTTGTCTGGTTGAATATATATAATATGTTTTCAAAAATTATATCATTTTCAAAAATTGTTTGACTCACACAATTAGACACAAGCCTCTTAGGACAACACTAAAGTTCCTTAAGGCACTTAGATAGAGTCAAACGATGTCGGGTACAGGGGGAGTGGTTTCACTCTTTTAAAAAATTTTCTATTATTTGAAAAGACTTTTCGAAAACTGCGCCTCAATTTCTATCACATATGTTTTCAAAAAGGCTTATACTTTAAAAATTATCGTCTTTCCAAATTGTGGTTTCAAAATTTATCTACCTGAAAATTATCAATCATTTGATTTTGATAAACCCTAAAGACACAGAGGAAGGTCCACTTAATGATCTACAAGGGCTCCAAGGATGTGTCGAATTTAGGGGGAGTCTAAATCAAAAGAAAATTCTCTAACAAGTATTTTTTAATTTTTTTTAAATTATGAAATAATTCATTTGGTCTAAACCAAACCCTAAAGACTCAGAGGAAGAGTACTTGTGGTCAACAAGTTTCCTAGGACTGGGTCAAGTTTAGGGGGAGGTTAAACTAAAAGAATTATTAAACATTTTAAAGAATATGTTTTCGTGCACTACATTTTCAAAATCATGTTGAAAATATAAATAGTCAGTCTTTCAAAATATACTTACATATATTTTTAAAGTACTATCATTATTGTTTAAAATTCTGTTCGGAAAGAGTATTTTCTTGAGTTTGGAAAATTTTCCAGGACACGTAGGAAAATGTCCTTGTAGTCAACAAGGTTTCCTAGGATTGTGTCAGACTGGAAGATAGACTAAGCCTAATACTTTTCAAAAAGGTACTTATATTTTTCAAAGGTACTTGTATTTTTCAAAATATTATTTTTTAAAGCTCATAACATTCTTTCAAAAGTTATGCATTTTCCAAAAGTACTGGCTTTTCTCAAAAAAAAAAAATACTTGCAGTTTTCAAAAACTCAATATATCTCAAAAGCACTTGCATTCTTGAAATCTCTTTTCTAAATTTTTTAAAGAAAATTTTCTCAGATCAAACATTTTTCTTACAATACAAAATAGTTTTCAGAAGTGTACAATACTTTTTCAAAATGGATCTGTTCTGGAAATTTAAGTACTTAGTACTACTATGTCTTCAAAAATTCTATACTAAGTATTTTCAAAAGAACAAAATGTGTTTATTGTTGGTGCAAGTAATTTTTTGGTTTCTTTTTGATGTGTGACAAAGGGGGAGAGATGCGCCTTAAGATAGAAATATTTTTTTCTTCTCTTACCAAAGGATCAATTAATCAAAATGTTTTTCAACAAAGGGGAGTGAAAGTTAGATTTTCTTTTTCCTATTTTTCCCTAGAGGATCAAAAATGGATTTTAAAACTTAGATCAGTTTTTTCATTTGATCCCAAGAGTTAAAGTTTAGCCCTTTAAACCAATCTAACTTAAGTTATTGTCAAACATCAAAAAGGGGGAGATTGTTAGTGCAAGTTGCATCAATGATGTTCTCCTCTAAGTATTTTAATGTTTGACAATCCACTTAAGTCAGTGATACATTGAACAGTCAAAGGGGAGCAAAGGAGGCGTAACCTAAGTGGAAGAAAAGTCCTAGTTAACCTAGGCACTAAGACCTGGTGAGTGAAGCTGGGCACTAAGACCTGCTCAGAAGGTAAGCACTAAGTCCTGATCGAGGATTGGGCACTAAGTCCTGGCAAAGGGCTGGGCACCGAAGACCTGCTCGGAAGGTGGGCACTAAGTCTTGGTCGAGGACTGGGCAAGAAGACCTGGCTGAGGGTTGGGCACCGAAGTCCTGGTTCGGGGAATTGGGCACGAAGACCTGACCGAGGGTTGGGCGCTGAAGTCCTGGACTTAGGGTTTGGGCACGAAGTCTTGGTCCGAGGGATTGAGCAACTTAGCTGAGCGATGACTAAGGATAGAAGTAGAGACAGGTCGGGGTTCGGACGTCTCGAGGTCCGGGAGTATCGGAGGCTAAGCAAAAGTCCACCCGAAGGACTAGGTGACAACTGTCTCCTAAGAAGGAGTAGGTGAAAGGCGCGTTCTCGGGGGTGAGATCTTGCGTCGGTTCGACCTAGGATTTCGTAGAAATCCGAAGTCCGAACCAAGTCCTTAAGACTAATATTGTATGTATATGTGCTTTGTGTATCTTGCAGGTATCAAGAACCGGAGACAAAGCAGGCGAAAGGCTAGAATGCAACCAACCCAGGCACCCCTACTGATGGGGGCACCCAGATCAGTGTGTAAAACCTAGTGTTGGGTTGAATGCATTGAAGCCAAGCACCCAGTATGATGGGGGCACCCAAGCCAAAGAGTAAACAATGCAGTTTCGTGAAGTAAGCAGAATAGGCTTCCAGTTAGGCGCCCGGGACGATACGGGCGCCTAAGTTGAAAGCTGTTATGCTGTTTCGAGGCCGAAACACAAGATAAGCCTTCACTTAGGCGCCCGGGAGGTCCCAGGTGCCCTGGTTAGAAGTTTTATCAGCCGCGGCGAGGTCGGTGCGGGGATAAGGTTTGACTGAGTTCATAGGGGCGCCCCGAGCGTATCAGGTGCCCGTATGAAGCCTATATAAGGGGCTTCGACCCCTCTGCTTCAGACACAACTGCTGTGAGTGATTCCGAGCATTCTGACCGACGACAATGCGCTAGAGATGAGGCTCTACGACCGGGAAGCTCCAGGAGGAAGTGCGCGGCACTTCGGAGCTCCAAATCGGCCGAGCTTCAGACTTTGTTTTGTTCGGTTTGCTGTTATTTAATTCTGCACTTAATTTTTAATATTCTTGCTTGTAATTATCAACTGTAAGACGGGTTTTCTCCGCCTTCGAAAATTCCGGAAAGGAGACCAATAGTGGACTCACGCCCATAGGCCTTGGACGTACTGACCCAGGGGGTCGGGAACTAAGTAAATATATAAATCCCACGTGTCTGTCTTGCTTTTAATTTTCTGTATTTATTTTCCGCTGCACTAACGCTCTAAATATAGTTCGAATGTTTTACGAAGATTTTCGCGAGAATTTTCACGATCGATATTCATCCCCCCTCTATCGACAGCACCGGTCCTACAGAGCTTCTTTCCCCATCCGATTTGTCCTTTTCCTCTTCGTGGACCATTAAGCTCATTTCTTCTAGCTCTTCTACTACTTGAGCTTGTGTAGGATTTTGATGTAAAGCTATCATCTTGCTCCATAGCTCATGAGCATTTTTGTATTGACCTACATCACTAATTATATCATTAGGCAAAATCTTAAGTAATATTGAAATTACCTTCTCATTTGCCTTTGATTGAGTTTGTTGCTCCTTGGTCCAATATCTTGGTCGGAGCTTCTTCCCATGCTTATCCTTCGGGGCTTTAAATGGATATTTTAGTGCGATCATTTGCTCCCAATCCATATTGAACCATACTTCTATTCACATTCTCCAATAATCAAAACTCTCTCGGTCGTAAGGAGATGGAATGTTGATGTCGTCCCCTAATCTTTCTTCGAGCGCCATTTCCTCTAGCTTTTTGCTCTCCTGGCGATTAGTCCGTAGGCGAGCGAACCTCGCTCTGATACTACTTGTTAGGATCTTACCATTTGCTAGGGGGGGGGGTGAATAACAATTCTCAATTCTTCTTCCTATAATGTTAGCGTGCACAAGCGGAAATACTAATAACAAAATCAAACAATCGCTAACACGTTACCTTTACGTGGTTCGGAGATAAAGCTCCTACTCCACGGTTGTCCGTAAGGTGGACGATCCTGATCCGTCGGTGGATGACCCCCGGAAGACCTCCGGCTAGCTCGTGTAGCTTCGTGTGGGTGGAGAAACCTCGCCACAATCCGGACAACACTCCTGAGCACAAAGACTACTAATTGGCCTTTAACCAAAAGCCAATTTCGTCAAGAACTCTAGCCAAAACCGAGCCCTCTTAAATAGAGCTCTTGGCTGATATGACCGTTACCAGTCGATTGCCCTATGCCCCATGGGCAGTCGACTGATCCCTCAGCCAATGGCTAGTTTTTCAAACCTACCAGTCGACTGCCCCATGACCAGTCGACTGATCTTTCTGTGGACTTTATCAGTCGACTGATCCAAGGCCAGTCGACTGGTCCACCCTTAAACCTAAGGTTTCCCCTTCCCGAGTACATTTTTCTCAGTACTCAAACCCTAGGATTTCCCAAGTACAATTCTCTCAGCACTCGAACTCTCACGACTCTGTTGACTCTTCACCAGCAGTCTCGATCTGTTGCCTTTGCACCCTCTTCGTCTTTGGCTCCCGTCCCTCAGATGCGCCCACAAGCCCTTGGCTTGCCTCCATGCCATCCTTCACGCATGCCTCGAAGTCCGCGCCCCTCGGCTCATCGTTCTTGCTCTAGCAGCCTTGATCTGTTGCCTTCAAACCCTCTTCGACTTTGGCCCTCGTCCCTCAGATGCGCACACAAGCCCACGGCTTGCCTCCACCCTTCATCGTACTCGAAGCCGTCCAACTGAGTCCATGTGTATCCTGCAAGACCTGCACACTCAAATACACATATAAACATAAGAGTGAACCTAACTTAAACCTTTTGCCCAAACATCAAAACACATGGTCACTACGGACCATAGATTGCCCCAACACCCGGGCGCCCCAATCAATATAGGCGCTTGAGAAGTCAAATTTCATTCAGAAGTAGCCGTGTTGATTGGAGCGTGAACGACTACTTCTGAATGAAATTTCATTCAGAATTCAGGGGTCGTGAACGACTACTGGATAGAATTCAGGGGTCGTGAAATTTCATTCAGAATTCAGGGGTCGTGAACTTAATTCAGAAGTAGCCGTTTACGACCCTAAATTCTGAATTCAGAAGTCAAATTTCATTCAGAAGTAGTCGTTCACGACCCCAACACCTGGAGCCACGTGTTAGGAGCCCATGTGCACTTGGGCACCCGTGTAGGGCCACGCCAGCAACTGGATAGAATTTCACCGGGGTTATAAATAGACCCCTGAATTCAGTTCTTTTCATCAATTCAATTGTACACGAAATTTCTCTTTATGTTTCTCTATCTTTCTGAGTTCTAATTTATGTAAAAAGCTTCTCCACCTCAAGGAGTACATCAGGAGAATGAACGTTTATTTGCCTTGGATTAGTAACTTTTTTGGTTGCAAACCAAATAATTAGTTGTGTCTCTTTTTATTTTTGTTATCATTTCTTTTATGTTATGTTTTGCTTGTTAATTAATCTCTATCTTTGTAAGCAAAACAAAAGATCATTTTTATTTTTCAGGGGTACTTCACTTCCCTCTTGCCAACTGCACGATCCCCAACAAGATATCCATATCCGTAAGAAACCAACGCAACCAAACTATTTGACAATTAGTAGAGGTCATGGCACGGTACTCGACTTCTGTGGAAGATTTAGAAATAACATCTTATTTCTTACTCTTCCAAAAAATGAGTGGATCATCAAGAAAAATACATAAGCCAATGGTAGATTTGTGATCCGTAGGATGATCAGCCCAATCAACATCAGAGTATGCACACAAATCCAGAGATGAAGTAGAAGGGAATAAAATGCTTTGAAATTGAGTACCCCGAAGATACCTGAGAATACGAAGAACAGTAGTCTAATGAATTATAGATGATGCAGTGACAAACTGTTTGTTGGGGATCGATACGCCGGCTAGAGGGGGGGGGTGAATAGCCCGTTGCCCCCAATGAGTTGATTTCTTCGTACAAGTGTTAGCGTATGCAAGCGGAAATATAAACTACAAATAATAACAACGCTAACACCAAACCTTTACGTGGTTCGAAGATGATACTCCTACTCCATGGCTGTCTGTAAGGTGGACGATCCCTATCCGTCGGTAGATTAGACCCTGGAAGACCTCCAGCTAGATCGTGTAGCTCCTTGTGGATAGAGAAACCTCGCCACAACCCGCAACACTCACCTGAGCACTTAGACTACTAATTGACCTTTAACCAAAGCCAATTTATCAACCCTAGCCAACCAAACCGAGCTGCCTTTAATAGAGCTCGTGGCTGAATTAGTCGTTACCAGTCGACTGGTGCCAACACTAGTCGACTGGTCCACCCGGATTAGAACGTTACAGCTCAACGTTCGAATTCCAGCCGACACCAGTCGACTGCACAGAAGATCAGTTGATTGATCTTTTTGTGCTCAATGCCAGTCGACTGCTCCATACAACAATCAACTGCTCAAACCCTAAATCTAGGGTTTCAACCCCGAGTACAGTCACTCAGCACTCATCCTCGCCCGACCAACCTAGACCTAGCCTTCTAGCCTCCTCCATTAGCCTTGCGTCCCTCGGATGCCTCTCCATCCTTCATGCCTTGCCTTCTGGAGTTTCCTTCGGCCTCGGTCCTTGTTGTAAGATCTTCCTCAATTGCAAAGATTACACTTGGACTTTTCTCCTTTGTTGCACCTATATCCTGCATACTCACAATGCATATGAAATACAACAATAATCCTAACTTAAAGCTTTGCCCAAACATAAAAACCCAAGATACCTAGATTGCTCCAACAATCTCCCCTTTTTGATGTTTGACAACCTGTTTAAGTTAGGAAAATAACAACAAAGCAAATAATAATCCATAAATCATGGAACCTAACCTTAGGCTCTCCCTTTACCTAAACTCTCCCTTGAGTAGGTTTTCCATATAAAGGTACTTCTCCTCCTTTGCCAACAAATGCTCCCCTTCACCGAAGCTCGCCTTGAGCTTGGATTTCTTGCAAAGGTGTGTTGGTTTCCCACATAAACCACACACTTCTCCCCTTTTGTCACACATCAAAAAGAGCTCCAACAATATCTCAATTATTGGATTCTTTAACCTTAAAATACCACAAACATTGCGTATTAACCCCCATTAGGTGATAAATAAGTCCAACATCATCAAGATACATTTCGACTTTGCCGAAAATAATTTCAGCCTATATCAGTCGACTGGGACAGTTGCCAGTCGACTAACCTAGTCAAAAATCAATCTCACAGAATTATCAGTCGACTGCTATCTGCATCAGTCGACTGATATCCTGATATCAACCAATTTCAAAAATACACCAGAAATTCCATAAGTCTCCAAAAATTCTCAAATTCTGTGGAGAGATTTATGGTACCCATATCTACTTAAGAAAAATATATTTAAAAATGTATATATCTCGGATCCCAAGATTGACACAAAACTCAAAACTATCTAAATGGTTCAATATAACCTTGACCTAAAGTCCTAGTTTTAGCTTCCTTTTGATATATCTGCCCATACCAAACCACAATGCATCCCTAGCATTGGTTTATATGACATCTATACATTAGAAACCAATTTACATGCAATATGACCCCAATGTCATATTTTCATGCATGAAACATATAACTAATGTGCCAAAACCTAAGGATTGAGACTCAAATGCGTCTCCAAACCTTTTGGCACACTCCATGGTCCATCTAGACTTCCGGGAGAAATCCTCCCAAGATCCATTTACTATGGATCCCAATTTGACTCCTAGAGCTCCCCCTTGAGCTCTTAACCTTAGCCACCTCCCTAGATAGCTCTTCTACAATCACTAGGCCACACCGGTGTATCTCCAGTGATTCTTAGTCTACAAATCTAACTTCAATAACCTTGGACACCATTTCGTTGGTTAAATTCTTCTTTCCCATAACTTTAAATGGCTTATCCTTGCCATTTTTGGATTTTCCATCCTTGGTATAGCTATATGCTACCCTAGCATATTTCCTTTCATTAACCTTGGATGTACCCAATTTGACATTTTTGGATTTTTGAACACCAAAACACATGTCAAGTCCCCTAGATCCAATAATGAACCTATTTAGGACTCTTTCCATTTCTTCAAGCCTTGCCTTCAAGACTTGATTTTTCAACTCTAGAGCTCTAACCCTAGAGTCAATATGTCCACCTTGGACGTTCCTAGACCTACCTACTTTCTAGCCATATGTCTTCCCTTATTGGGATTAATGTCTTGCTCATTTACTATCTTTCTTCCCTTAGGCATGGTAGTTTGAGTCCTATTTGGTCTAGCCTTGGATAATGATTTCCTAGGGTTATCTACCTTGTTAACCCTATCCTATCATTATACCTAAACCCATGATTATGCTTGGGTAAATAATCTACATTATTTCTAACAAACATATAGGAATTTGAAATTGGATTAAATTTTAAATAAGAGATTACCTTCCCTTTTACCTTTAAAGCTCCCCCTTGATTTGAGCTCCTCTTCTTCTTCAATTTCTTCAAATGCCCTAGCTTCTTGAGCTCTCCTTTCCTCGGGCATTTTGTGTGGTAGTGGCCCCACCCACCACACATGAAGCAAATTATATGCTTCTTATCTTTAGTTCCATCCCTACAACCCTCATTAGTTTTTAAATGAACTTTACGGGGTTTAGGGTTTACTTCTTTTACCTTCTTGAGTGAAGGATACCTACTCTTGTAGTGTCCCATTGCTCAGTAGTTGATGTTGAGAGTTGAGCTTCCAAGATCTCCTCTACCTTAGATTGCTCTTCTTCTTCCTCACTTGAGGATGTGGACGATTCCACTTCTTCCTCCTCTTCGGATGTTGAACTGATTCAACTTCCGATTGATCCTTCTCCTTCTCTTGGACAAATGAGCCCTTATCCATGGACTCCTCCACTCCTTATCCTTGTGTCGAATTTTCATGTAGAGCTATCACCTTTCTCCATAGCTCATAAGCATTCTTGTATTCTCTACATGTGACACAATATAAGAAGGTAATAAATTCAACACAATTCACGTTACCTCCTTATCCGACTCCGCTTCCTCCTTTTGATCCTTGGTCCAATACCGAGGGCAGAGGCGTTTCCCCTTCTTGTCCGTTGGAGCTTTGAATGGAACCTCCAATGCGGTCCAATGGTCCCAATCCATTTGGAACCAAGTCTCCAACCACTTCCTCCAATAATCGAAGTTGTCTCGATCATATGAAGGTGGAATCCGAGTATCCCATCCTAGCGGACCTTTCGAATCCATCTTCCTCTAGCGCTTTTGCTCTCCCGACGGTTAGTCCATAAACGAGCGAACCTTGCTATGAGAAACTGTCTGTTGGGGATCGATGCGTCGACTAGAGGGGGTGAATAGACCGTTGCCCCAAATGAGTCGATTTCTTCGTACAAGTGTTAGCATGCGCAAGCGAAAATATAAACTACAAATAATAACAATGCCAACACCAAACTTTTACGTGGTTCGGAGATATACTCCTACTCCATGGCTGACCGTAAGGTGGCCAATCCTATCTGTCAGTGGATTAGACCCCAGAAGACCTCCGGCTATCTCGTGTAGCTCCTTTTGGGTGGAGAAACCTCTCCACAACCCGCAACACTCGCTTGAGCATTTATACTACTAATTGACCTTTAACCAAAGTCAATTTCGTCAATCCTAGCCAGTCAAACCGAGCTCCCTTAAATATAGCTCGTGGCTGAACTAGCCATTACCAGTCGACTGGTGCCAACACCAGTTGACTAGTCCACCCGGATTCGAACATTACAACCCAACGTTCGAATTCCAGCCGACACCAGTCTACTGCACAGAGGATCAGTCGACTGATCTTTCTGTGCCCAACACCAGTTGACTGCTCCATATAGCAGTTGACTGCCCAAACCCTAAATCTAGGGTTTTAACCATGAGTACAGTCACTCAGCACTCATCCTCGTCCAACCAACCTAGGCCTAGCCTTCTAGCCTCCTCCATCAACCTTGCATTTCTCGGATGCCTCTCCATCCTTCATGCCTTGCCTTCTGGAGCTTCCTTCAGCCTCGGCCCTTGTTGTCGGATCTTTCTCAATTGCCAAGATTACACTTGGACTTTTCTCCTTTGTTGTACCTATATCCTGCATATTCACAATGCATATCAAATACAACAATAATCCTAACTTAAACCTTTGCTCAAACATCAAAACTCAAGGTCCCTAGATTGCTTCAACACTGTCTAACCACATAAGTAACATGTACAATATCTGGACGAGTCACAGTGAGATAAATCAAGCTCCCAACAATAGTTCGGTACAAACTAGGATCCGACAAAAGTGAGTCATCAGATGAAGAATACCGCCCATTAGTTTTAATAGGCGTATCTATTAGGACTTGATCGAATGACTAGAGGGGAGGGGTGAATAGCTTGTCACCCTCTAATTGTCGGTTCTCTTCTTCCTACACGTGTTAGTGTACAAGCGGAATATAATTAAATTAAAACTAATACAAAGAAGAGGTAAACCGATTTACATAGTTCAGAGATAAACTCCTACTCCACGGCTGTCCATAAGGTGAACGATCCTGATCTCCCGATGGATGATTTTTGGAAAGCCTTCGGCTAGCTCGTGTAGCTCCTTGTGGGTGGAGAAACCTCGCCACAAACTCGCACAAGAACATTGAGCACTTATACTACTAATTGGCCTTTAACCATGACCAATTTCGTCAACCTTGCTCAAGAAAACCGAGCTCTTTTAAATAGAGCTCATTACTGATCCAACCATTACCAATCAACTGGTGCCAACACTAGTCGACTACCAGCTGTCGAATTTAAACGTTACCGCCCAACGTTCAAATCTAGCCAACACCAGTCGACTGCACAAAAGATCAGTCAATTGATCTTTCTGTGACCTCTACTAGTCGAATGGTAAAACCCTAAACCTAAAGTTTCTCTTCTCGAGTACATTTCACTGCACTCAGACCCTCACGACTCACTTGACTCTTCATCGCATCTTTGACTCTTGCCTTCAAACCTTCTTCGCTTTGGCTCTTGTCCCTCGGATGCATACCAGCCCATGGCTCGTCTCCAAATGTCATCCTTCCCGTATGCCTCGAGTGTGCTTCTCTCAGCTTATTGTTGCTGGCTTGTCCATAGTCCCTCTGATGCCTCTCCATCCTTCACTGAACCCGAAGCCATCAAGCTGAGTCATATGTGTATCCTGCATAACTGCACACTCAAATACACATATCAAATATAAGGGTGAACCTAACTTAAACCCTTTGCCCAAACATCAAAATACATGGTCTCACGGACTATAGATTACCTCAATAGTATCAACGACTCTATTATCAGTAAGACATGCACACTCAAATAAATTAGATATATCCTTTGATTAAGATAAAAGATAACCCTTGAGGAATATGCAACCTTAATGCCCAGAAAGTTGCATAGCATACTCAAGTTTTTCACTGCAAAACAACAAGCTAACTCAAACTTCAAGGAAGTAATTCCATCAAAATCATAACAAGTAATAATTGTTAGAGATCGGAGGCCCGACTAGAGTAGGGGTGAATAGCTCGTCACCCAAGTTGTCTTCTTCCTACACGTGTTAGTTGTGCTAGTGGAAATGAAACTTGATCAAAGAAAAGCAATGCTAACACTTATCCTTTACGTGGTTCGGAGATTGCTTGCTCCTACTCCACGGTGTGTCCTTGAGGTGGATGAAACTTCAATCCATCGGAGGATTAGTCCCCGAAAATCTCCGGCTAGGCTTTCTACTTCTCGGTAGAGAACAACCTCTCACAAATCTCTCTTCTCCTTTACAAGCTTGAGAATTAGGGTTAGGAGGAAGAGTTTAGGCGTGGATGCTTTGAGCACTTGATCAAAAAATTTTCATAGTATATCTAACCCTTCTCAAGCCTCAAAGCTTCCCTTAAATAGGGAAGAGAGTTATTAACAAAACAGCTCAGTCCTGACACAAGTCGATTGCTGCTAACCCCAGTTGACTGGTGCTCAGCCAATGGCTAGCCAAATGGCTAGATTTCGAACAGACCAATCAGTTGCCATCCAGACCAGTTGGTTGCTCCTTTCTATTCGAAACCTACAGAAAGATCAGTCAATTGGTCCCAATACACACTCACACTCATTCTCTCTCGATTCATCCTTTGAAGCTCTTTTCCTTTGACTCTCGTCCCTCAGATGCATCCAAGCCCTCATCTCGTCTCAATGTCATCCTTTGCATATGCCTTGAAATCTACTTCCCTCGGCTCCACTCCGTTGTTGCTCATCTGGCGATCCCTCGGATGCACCATTTTTCACCGACTCAAGGACTCGAGCACCAGGATGAGATCTCCCACACTTGGTCGCGCCAAGCTCCTCATGTGTGTTCCACTAAGTCTTATATGACTCAAACACACATCAAACCATATGAAATCCTAACTTAAACTTATTGACATACACATCAAAACCTATGATCGTATCGATCAAACTTAGGTCGATTGCACCAACAATAATCATGTCATCAACATATAACAATAAAAGAATACGACCTGTATATTTGACAAACAATGCTGAATCATGATTACTAAAATGAAAATCAAGTGAATAATCATTATAGAGAATTTCTCAAACCAAGCACGAGGTACTTGTTTGAGACCATAAACGTTTTACGAAGTTTGCAAACTTCACTAGGTTAGTGTGAAACACCAGAAGGAGATGTTATATAAACTTCTTTAAGAAGATCACCATTTAGAAATGCATTCTTTACATTCATCTGAGACATTCTCTATCGACAAACAAAAGAAATAACAATCAGAGTACGAACAATTGCCATTTTTTTACAACAGGGATAAATATTTCCTAATAATCCATGTCAAACTCCTGAGAATATCCTTTAGCAATAAGACGAGTTTTGTATCGTTTGATAGATCCATCAGATTTATTTTTCATCTTATGTATCCAACGAGAACCAATGGTGTGCTTTCCTGGTGGCAACGGTGTCAAATCCTATATATGAGTTTGATGCAGTGTTGTTAGTTCCTTAGCCATAATATTCGGCCAGAGTGGGGTATGAACAACTTCTCTATAGGATACAGGCTCAGAAAGAAAATGAACAGATGCAATAAATGAAGCATAAGAATAAGAATAACAAGAGTAAGCAAATTTGATAGTTTAGTGAACTTATGAGCATGAGTGGATTAATGATGGTGGAGAGAAGGATCATATGCAATCTCGGGAGATGATTGAGTAGTGGCAGAAGAAGAAGCACGTGGAGCAGATGTTTCGGGAAATAAAGTACCAGATTCGGTTGAGCTACAATAGGAGTTGTAGGTGAAGCTTTCTCAGTGTTAGTATTGAAAGGATTAATGCAAAACAGATCTGACTTTGTCATATTATACGAACTAATCGGAATAGAAAAGAATAGAATTTGCTCAAGAAACACAATATGATGAGAGATATATAATTTTTGACTAACGGAATCAAAACAACAATATTCTTTTTGATCAATACCATAATCCAAAAAGACATATAGAATAGATCGAAGGGTTAATTTATTATGTTGGACATATGGATGAATGATAAAGCAAGTATAACCCAAAACACGTAGAGAAGAATAGGCAGGAGCATGACTATATAATTTTTCAAAAGGTGGCAAGCCTAAATTATGTGAGGTTAGAATTCTATTAATCATATGTGCAGCGGTAAGGATTACTTCCCCCAAAAGACACTAGGAACATTGGTAGACAATAAAAATAAATGGGTTGTTTCAACAAAATGTGTTGGATCGAGATACACGATAGAGGGGGGTGAATATCGTGAAAAATTTTCGGAAGTGAATTAGAGTAAGTATGCAGCGGAATAATAACAATTGCAAACACAGGGATTTTACTTGGTTCGGAGCCTAGGTCGACCCCTACTCCAAGGCCCACGGTCGTTGACCGTTTACTGAGGGCAATTCTATAATCACGCAAAGATTCTTACAAAAGTTTACAATTGTAGTACAGTAATAGTATAACAGAAATGAAAAATCAGTTCTTCGTTACCGACGTCCGATATCAGATGTTTCTCGGAGCAGAGGGACGTCGTCGGCGCTTTCGTGTCGAGTTGGAAGGTTTCTGGGGCGAAGCACAGGAGCAGAAGAACGTAACAGCGTTGGAAGAAGTTGTGTTCAGGCTTGAGGGGTCGAGGGCCTTTTATAGGGTTCTGAGGGCGCCTTGGAGCACGGGGGCGCCCTCCACGTGGCCTGTGATCCGCTCACTTCGCGGTCAGCGAGTTATCCCTTCAGCGGGGGCGCCCTGGAAGCTGAGGGCGCCCTGGCTGACCTTTTCAGCGGGAGTATCGGCTGGATGAGGCTTATCCTCATCGCTGTCTTCAGGCGCGGGGTGCCCTGGTGGCTGGGGGCGCCTTGACTGCTGGGGGCGCCCTGGCTGCTGGGGGCGCCCTGGCCAGTATTCAGCCGAAGCTCCTTTTTGCTTCATTTGTTTCATGTTCACCTTGGGGGCGCCCTGGACACTCAGGGCGCCCTACTCAGCTGCTGCCTCACTCCTTTGAGGCTCTCTGAGCTGCAGACACTCGTTCCTTTGGTCCTGCATCCAGGGTTAGTCCGAAAACAACATAAAGCAGTAAGTTGTTAGTTTTATACAGCCTTAGCTGTCTTGGTTCTGACTTTGGGTCTCCAAAATGGAGCCCTAGGTCGAACCGACGCCTACTGTTCCCTCAACGGAGAACGCGTCCTCACCTACTCCTCTCAGGAGAGTTTACCTATTGCCAACCGGCTCCTCTGGTTGGACTTTTGCCCAGTAGTCCTTCACCAGGACTTCAGTACCAGGCTGTCCTTTGCCTGGTGCCTAGCATTCCTTCGCTAGGTCTTGTTGACTAGCAGCCCTTCACTAGTTGCCTAGTAGTCCTTCACTAGGACTTGGTGACTAGCAGCCCTTCGCTAGTTGCCTAGTAGTCCTTCACTAGGTCTTTGTGACTAGCAGCCCTTCGCTAGTTGCCTAGTAGTCCTTCACTAGGTCTTTGTCTCCTGGCATTCCTTTGCCAGTTGCCTAGCAGTCCTTCGCTAGGGCTTTTCCTGCACACTTGAGTAACATGTTAGAAAAACAAATAAGACTTAACTTTTGAACCCTTTGCCATTTATCAAAACATAGGTTTGACTTGGGTGCTGTCTGCACCAACAATCTCCCCCTTTTTGATTTATGGCAACCCGATTCAAAAAGTTAAGTTAATCATAGCAGATTTAGTTCCCTCCCCCTGGAAGGAATCTCCCCCTTGATTTTTTAAAAATTCGTGGGGTTTTTAGTTTTGTAAAAAAATGCTTTAGAGTCAAAATTTTCAATCATGATTTTGGTTGTGCACTTTGGAAAATTTGTACTTGTAAAAAGTTTAAAGATTTTGAAAACTTTTGAAGCCTAACGTTTTAAAGTGCTCAATCAGTTTTGAAAACTCTAAGTTTAAAGTACATGAAAACTTTAAGTTTAAGGTACTTAGTAGGATTTCAACACTTAGAACTTTTCTTGAAAAACTTGAGTACTTAAAAAAACTTGAGTTTCTAAAGTACTTAGAAGGTTTTCAAAGCTTTAGAAGTTTAGAAAAATTTTGAAAGCTTAAAAAATTTTTGAATAAAGGATTCCTTTCCTATCTCTCCCCCTTTGCCATATATCAAAAATAAAGAAATATAGCAAACATACAGATTGCATAATAGAGAAAAAGTAAACTACATAATTTGCTTGTACTGAACCAATTCAAGATATGACCTCAATCAAATCAGTGTTAATTTTTCGTTTAGGGTCTTGTCTAACCCAATTAGCTACTTACTGATTGTTATAAACAGTAGTTTTCACTAGGGTTAGTCAAGTTAAGTGTTCTGTTCAAATTAGATTTTCTAAACTTGACACTTAACTTGATTAGTGTATAAGTTGTATTTAGTGCCCCAATTACTGCAGATGCACTGACTTAAAGCATCTTGAATTAAGGCAAAGACCTAAGCATCTCAACCTATTCTAGGTTATCAATCAAAAGTACCCTAAGGTGCTTGTGAGATGCTGACTTCTAAGTCTATAGGTGCATGCATTTCTAGGGTTAGGGTTTAGGCTAAGTCCATTTACGAAAAAGCCCTAGTTTTGAAAGGGGTAGTTTTGAAAATAAAACTAAGTAAAAAAAATTTATTTTAAAAGGCTTTTTCAAAACTGAATAAAGGCTGATTTTGAAAACCATTTAAAAGGTAAAAAAAACTGATTTTAAGTTGAGTGAAGTAGTACGAAAATGAAAAGTCAATAAGGTGGTAAGAAAATGAAAAGTAGAGTTAACCTATTCTACTAAGCACAATCCTAACTGCCTTCTTAGTGAGCTGAACTCAGACTCAGGTAGGGGTTTAGTGAAAATGTCAGCTAAGTTAGATTTAGAGTTTACATGCTTAAGGACTATTTCACCCCTGGCTACATGGTCTCTTACAAAATGGTGTTTAACTTCTATGTGTTTAGTCCTGGAATGTTGGATTGGATTCTTGGTTAGATTGATCGAGCTTATGTTGTCAATGAAGACTTGGGTTTGAGTGTAGTTGAGCTGGAAGTCCTTAAGAGTATGCATCATCCATAAAAGTTGTGCTACACACTCTCCTAAGGCCACATACTCAGCTTCAGTTGTGGATAGAGCTACACAGTGTTGTTTTCTGCTGCACCAACTTACTAGACTATTTCCTAACAATTGACAGCTTCCACTTGTGCTCTTTCTATCTAACTTGCAGCCAGCATAGTCAGAATCTGAGTATCCTGACAAATCAAAGGTTGAGTTCCTAGGATACCAAATCCCTACATTTAGGGTGCCCTTAACATATCCTAGTATTCTTTTTAGGGCTGCTAAGTGTGTTTCCTTAGCACAGGTTTTGTAGGATCGGGTCGACCGGCTAGAGGGGGTGAATAGATGATTTATTAAAAATAAGCACTAACACTCGTCTTTAAAAAAATAAACTTGGTTGCAACAGAGTCGTTGCTTCCAAGGCAGTTGATGCTCAAACAGAAACTCCTTAAGGCGGAGAAGCCTTTACAGTTGTAGCACAGAGAAAGCTTAGAGAGAAAGAGAGTTTACAACTTAATTAATTGAATCTAAATCTCTAAGCCTATTTATAGGTTGAGTGATATGATCTTGATCGTTGATACAAGATTGAGTTGGATCTTGATCGTAGATCTAAGATTATCTCAACCAAATTTTGAACTCTAATTAAAAGAGAAACATTTATCTTTAATCGGCTCATTTGAATGCTTCAGATGGCAACGCTTCATTTTGCTTCTTCAAGGTTTTGATAAGATTTGACTAAGTAAATCCACGTGAGCAGAAGGAAATCTCAATCCGATTAAACAGCGCTTCATCTTGCTTTCTTCAAGGCTTTGATAAGATTTGACTAAGTAAATCCACGTGAGCAGCTTGTAAGAGTTTTTAAAAAGCTTTAATTTAAAAGCTTTTATAGTAAAGCTTTTAAATATAAAAGCTTTAAGTAAATCCACGTGAGCAGCTTGTAATAGCTTTTAAAAAGCTTTAATTTAAAAGCTTTTAAATATAAAAGCTTTAATTAAAAGCTTTTCGTAAGTAGATCTTCTAGGTGATTTCTGACCAACTGGAATTAGGCTCACCCGAACCCGACTCCAGCCTTTCGCCCCTCGAGCGTCCTTTCTCCCGGCTTCTCGTCCCTTGGACACCGCGCACGTCCTTCTCGCTCCACCGGTGTACTCTTCCGCAGCTTCCGCGTCCCTCGGATTGCACTGAGCCCGTCGGCTCACTTCCCCGCGCAATCCTTCTCGTCCACTGCGTCTTACGCTTGACTTCCTCCGTACCTAAGTTCCTGCACACTTAGCAGAGGGATTAAAACCAACCAGGACCTAACTAACTTGGTGGATCACATCAAAACTAACCGGGGCACCAACAATCTCCCCCTTTTTGATGTGTATCAATCCAAGTTCAATTAGGGTTAAACCAAAAAATAAGGAATTTAGTAAAACTAAATTAAGCAGTTAAGCATAGAAAAAAATATTGCAATCAATAACCACAACCTCCCCCTAAACTTAAGCTACTCTCCCCCTTTGATCACAGTAAAAATGGGACACAAAAAATAGGGAAAGAAAAAAAATATGATTAGAACTTAGAAAAATGTGAAACATTTTTTTTTGAGCCGTGAATAGATTAAGTGCATATCACCGAAATTTGTAAAATTATTGCTTTTTACAAAAATTAAAATCTATTTTGTATATGCAAAAATAAATCATATAGTGGCAGAATAAAAAATTCAAAGATATATTTTTAAAATTCAAAAATTACATAAAAAATTAAAAAAAATTACCAAGTTTAATTGACTATGTGTAGATCTCAAAAAAATCGGTTCTTGCAGAATAAATTAATTTTCTATTTTTAAAGTTAAACGTTTACTTTTCAAAAGAAACTTAATCATAAAATGTGTTAATCTATTTCTAATTTTGCAAGAAAAATTATGCAGTAGTAGAAAACTAATTCAAAATTGATTTTGGTATCCAAAATAGATTTATATCGACAGGATTAACTAAAAATTTGGATGGAATGTAATTCTTTGGCACCTTTTTAAATTGGCCTTTATGGTTTTTAAAATACCAATTCAACTTTTCAAGATAATTATTTTTCTTGTGTCGCAAACAGACAATATCACATTCTAATTTCTCAACTAAAATTTTCAAATCAATATTTTCATTTTTTAATTTAGAATTTTCTTTTTCTAATCTGCAATTAGATTTGAGCAAGGCTTTAACACCAGCATACAATTGATCATGAGGAAGAAAACAAACCTTACTTACCGGATCGCTTTCGAAAAGCGAGGTTCCTTCTTCGTTGTCGCTTTCTGATGTCGCTCCCCCTTCAACACTGCTCCTCTCTTGATGACTTGCCATCAGCGCAAGTCCCGCGTACTCTTGAACTTCTGATTCGTCCGACGAGGTCTCGTCCCAGGTGGCCTTCAATGCCTTCTTTTTCTTTGGCTGGTTTTTGATTTTGGGACACTGATCTTTTAGGTGTCCCTCCTCGTTGCAGTTGTAGCATCGGACAGTTCATTTCTTCGGAGACCGCCTTTTCTTCTGCATTCTCGAAAAGTTATTAGCTTTAAAAAAACTTTTAAACGAACTTACTATTTGCGTTGTCTCGTCGTCCGTCGAGGATTCTGACTCCTTCTCCGTTCTCCTTGTGTTTAGGGCCAGATTCTTTGTCTTTCTAGATCCTGCCCACCGAGATTCATGTAATTCGAAAATGGAAAACATTTCATCTAATGTACTTACCTCTAAATCTTTGGAGATGTAATAAGCGTCGACGATTGAGCTCCACTCCTGGGTCCTTGGGAAGACGTTGAGGGCGTATCGAATGGAGTCGCGATTACTTACCGATTCGCCGAGTTGGGTGAGTCCGGAGATTAGCTCCTTTATTTTGGCATGAAGTTCAGCCACCGTTTCTCCTTCCTTCATTTGCAGGTTTATCAGCTGGTTCCGGAGGAGATCCTTTCTTGCTGATTTGGCTTCAGAGGTACCCTCATAAAGTTCTAGGAACTTCTCCCATAATTCTTTTGCGGAGTGGTAGTTGCCGATCCTGTTTACCTCTTGAGTAGGCAAGACTGTTAGGAGGTGGAACTCGGCCTTACCATTGGCAACAGATTCCGACTGCTCCTTCTTATTCCACAAGCTTTCTTCTTTTTCATCCCCGTTCGCATCTTTAGGAACTGCAAAACCATATTTTATTGATAAAAGAATATCAAAATCTGTACGAAAAAATACCTCCATTTTTTTCTTCCAGACGGTGAAATCCCCTTCGAATTTAGGTGGATGAATGCGCGCGCCGGCCATCGTCTTGTTGCTTTCTCAGGCGATTAGTCCTTCAAAAGCGAACCCGCTTTGATACCACTTGTAGGATCGGGTCGACCGGCTAGAGGGGGATGAATAGACGGTTTATTAAAAATAAGCACTAACACTCGTCTTTAAAAAAAATAAACTTGGTTGCAACAGAGTCGTTGCTTCCAAGGCAGTTGATGCTCAAACAGAAACTCCTTAAGGCGGAGAAGCCTTTACAGTTGTAGCACAGAGAAAGCTTAGAGAGAAAGAGAGTTTACAACTTAATTAATTGAATCTAAATCTCTAAGCCTATTTATAGGTTGAGTGATATGATCTTGATCGTTGATACAAGATTGAGTTGGATCTTGATCGTAGATCTAAGATTATCTCAACCAAATTTTGAACTCTAATTAAAAGAGAAACATTTATCTTTAATCGGCTCATTTGAATGCTTCGGATGGCAACGCTTCATTTTGCGACTTCAAGGTTTTGATAAGATTTGACTGAGTAAATCCACGTGAGCAGAAGGAAATCTCAATCCGATTAAACAACGCTTCATCTTGCTTTCTTCAAGGCTTTGATAAGATTTGACTAAGTAAATCCACATGAGCAGCTTGTAAGAGTTTTTAAAAAGCTTTAATTTAAAAGCTTTTATAGTAAAGCTTTTAAATATAAAAGCTTTAAGTAAATCCACGTGAGCAGCTTGTAATAGCTTTTAAAAAGCTTTAATTTAAAAGCTTTTAAATATAAAAGCTTTAATTAAAAGCTTTTCGTAAGTAGATCTTCTAGGTGATTTCTGACCAACTGGAATTAGGCTCACCCGAACCCGACTCCAGCCTTTCGCCCCTCGAGCATCCTTCCTCCCGGCTTCTCGTCCCTCGGACACCGCGCACGTCCTTCTCGCTCCACCGGTGTACTCTTCCGCAGCTTCCGCATCCCTCGGATTGCACTGAGCCCGTCGGCTCACTTCCCCGCGCAATCCTTCTCGTCCATTGCGTCTTACGCTTGACTTCCTCCGTACCTAAGTTCCTGCACACTTAGCAGAGGGATTAAAACCAACCAGGACCTAACTAACTTGGTGGATCACATCAAAACTAACCGGGGCACCAACAGGTTTGGTATCTAGCACACATCCCTACAACAAAAAGAATATCAGGTCTGCTGGCTGTAAGGTACAGTAGACTACCTATCATACTCCTATAGAGTTTAAGGTCTACTGGTTTACCATCAGGGTCACTATCTATTTTTACATTTGGGGCCATGGGGGTACTTATGCTTTTAGAGTTATCCATTTTGAATTTCTTTATTAACTCTTTAGCATATTTGGATTGATGGAAATAGTTTCCATCCCTAGTTTGTTTAATTTGTAAGCCTAGGAAAAAGTTAAGTTCACCAACTAGGCTCATTTCAAATTCGTTTTCCATTATTTTAACAAATTCTTTTAGAAAGTTCGAGTTGGTGGACCCAAAGATTATGTCATCTACGTAAATTTGGGCAATAAATATATCTTTTCCAAGGGTTTTAATAAATAGGGTTGAGTCAATTTATCCTTGTTTAAATTCTTTAGAGATTAAGTAAGTTGATAAACGTTCATACCAGGCCCTAGGTGCTTGTTTTAGTCCATATAGTGCTTTAGTTAGTTTGTAAACGTGGTCAGGTTTTTCTAAGTCCTCAAACCCAGGGGGTTGTCCTACATAAACTTCTTCTTTAATGAATCCATTTAGGAAAGCTGACTTTACATTCATTTGATATAGCTTAAATCCTTTATGGGATGCAAAGGCTAACAACATTCTGATGGACTCAAGTCTAGCTACTGGGGCATATGTTTCATCGTAATCTAATCCCTGTACTTGGCTGAATCCCTTCGCTACTAAGCGGGCTTTATTTCTAACTATTTCTCCTTGATCATTCAGCTTATTCCTAAAGACCCACTTAGTGTCAATGATGGATTTGCCTTCAGGTTTAGGCACTAGTTCCCAGACTTGGTTCCTCTCAAATTGGGCTAATTCTTCTTGCATAGCTATGATCCAATCAGGGTCAGGTAGGGCTTCATCTATAGTTTTGGGTTCTATTTTTGATATCATAGCTATTTGACTAAGGTTTCTATAGGAGGATCTAGTCCTGACTCCTAGAGTTGGATCACCCACAATTTGATCGGTTGGGTGACTGAGTCTGGGTTTCTTGGTTCTTCTAGAACTTGGTTCAGCCTCAGGTCCGGCTGGTGGGTTTGGTTCACAATTTGATTTGACTCTTTGAGCTGGTTCAATTGTTGGGTTAATAGTTGGTTGATTTGACTCAGTAGTTGGTTCAATAGTTAGTTCGTTTAAGGGTTCAATTAAAGGTTCAACAGTTTGTTCATTATTCTCTTGATCAGAATTTGATGAAGTTAGGTCTGGATTATCAGATGTTGAGTTGATTTCTTCATCAAATATTAAGTTTGTTGTTTCTTCAATTTTCTTAGTTTGTTTATTGTAAACCCTATAAGCTCTACTTGTGGTTGAGTATCCTAGGAAGATGCCTGGGGTTGACTTGGACTGAAATTTTCCTAAATAGTCTTTGGTGTTTAGGATATGGACTTTACATCCAAAGACCCTTAGGTAGTGTAGATTTGGAAGTCTATGATAATATAACTCATAAGGTGTTTTGTTGTGTCGCTTGTTAATCAGGACCCTATTTTGAATGTAACAAGCCGTACTAACTGCTTCTGCCCAATATTGATTGATCAGTTTGAATTCGATGAGCATAGCCCTAGCGGCTTCCTGTAGGGTTCTATTTCTTCTTTCAACTATCCCATTTTGCTGGGGGGTTCTAGGACATAAAAATTCATGTATGCACCCATTTACCTTACAGAATTCCTCGAACCGTTGATTTTCAAACTCTCCCCCGTGGTCACTCCTAAGTCTTTTAATCTTAGTATCGTTTTGGTTTTCAATTAACTTACAAAAGTCATTGAAAAGGTTTAGGGTTTCATCTTTAGTCTTTAGAAACCTAACCCAGGTAAATCTAGAGTAATCATCAGCTATTACTAAGCAGTACCGGTTTCCGCTTAGTGACTTGGCTCCATGTGAATCAAATAGATCAAGGTGCAGGAGCTCAAGTGTGGTTTGAGTTTGATCGGATTGGATTAGTTTGTGACTAGACCTTGTTTGTTTACCTTGATTACATGATTTACATATTAAGTTTTCATGATTTTTAATTTTAGGTATACCTTTAATTAGTCCAAGTTGGGTGAGTTTTGAAATAGTTCTTAGGTTAGTATGACCTAGTCTCCTATGCTAGAGGTTTGATTGTTCTATCTGAGTTAACATACATTTGGGTACAAGGGGAAGGTTTATAGTGTAAACATTATTTTTCCTATTGCCTTTAAGCATGATTTCTGAGTCTTGTACGTTTCTAATTAGGCAGTTAGAATTATTGAAGGTGACTATATAACCAGAATCACATAACTAACTTATGCTAAGCAAGTTAAAATTGAAGTTTTCAACCAACAAAACTTTCTTAATAACAAAGTCAGATTTAAGTTCAATATTACCTGACCCAATTACCTTGAGTGTAGCATTGTTGCCAAATGCCACTGAGCCTAGGTTCTTGAACTTGAGTTTGGTGAATTTCAATTTATCTCCAGTCATGTGTCTGGAGCAACCGCTATCCAACATCCATTGGTCCAAATCTTTATGTTCCTACACATAAAGAGTTTTGTTGATTTTGATCCAATTAGAGTCAGGAATAGCTTAAATTGATTTTCACTGCCTAGTCTGTCTCACCCAAATCTAGGGTTTTCAGTCACATTAACCTTATAGGTTTTGTGAGACAAGTTTTGATAAAAGAATTTTCAAAAAACATGTTTTGTTTTGAAAAACTTAATTAATTTTGTAAACAAATAAATTTATTTTTAAAAGACACTTTAAATCTACAAATAACTGAAAATTTGTGTTAGATTTGAATTTGACAAAGAATAATTTGAATTTGAATTTCAAAAATTGGCTTCCAGGTCTTGGCGAGGCACTAGGCCTTCTTTGGCCGTAGCCTTATTGGATCATCAACCCTTTCCTTGACAAAGCCTTTTAATGAAATTTCATTTTCAAAATTAATCTTTGAAAAATTCTGGTCTAACTAGTTTGGGTCATGGATCGGTAGCTTCGGCTAGTTTCACCAGTCTAAAGAGACCAAGTAGACTTGACCTTATTAGAATTGGTTTCCTTAACGTACTATCATCTCACCTCCACCCAATACTATGTTGTCAAGTTTCAGTTAAGTTTGTTCAGTCCTTATACTAATCATTCCTAAGTCTAAGCATGGTAATTTGCAGGAATTTAAATAAACACTCAAGCAAGCAAATTTCAATCAAGAATTGAATTCTATCTAATAATAAATATTGTTTTCAATTTGGCTCCCCCTGGACTATAGCCACGATAATAGTTTGGCAAGATGTGAATCTTGTCCTTGGGGATCCAATATTGATTTGATCCAGTTTGTTGGTTCAGGCATAGTTTTGGTACCCATGCCTGAACTTTTGGTCTGGACTGGTTCAGTACAGCAAAATAGGATCTTTGTCTAGATTTGGTTCTATATCCAAGTCCGGATCGATTTAGAACTGACTTCTGTTTTCCAAGAATCATGTCAAGCTTCTTGGAACCAGAGGTGAATCGTTCTAAGGCTGATCTAAGATCCTTAACCTGAGTTTTCAGGGAGGAGTTCTCTTTCTCAAGTTTTCCAACTTGAGTAGGAGTTCCTTCTTGAACCTTCTCGGTTAAGGGTTTAGAATCAGCTCCCTCTTTCAGGAGTTTTACTTCCTGTCGGAGGGATTCGATTCGGAGTTTGGCTTTCGCCAAATCTCAAAAAAGATACGAAATAAGTTCATTTAACTGACTTCTACTGAAACCACTTACCTTGATTTCGCTGTCTTCTGAAAAGGTTAGTCTGCCGTCGTTCTGTTCTGATTCTGACTCGATCTCGACATCTTCTGAGGCGGTCAGGGCTAGTAGGTTTGACTGGGGTGCTTCTTCTTCTTCTTCTGAGGAAGATTCGTCCCAGGTTGCTTGGAAGGCTTTCTTTCTTCTTATCTTCTTGGTCTCCTTTAGGTTCGGACACTCCGTCTTGTAGTGGCTCTTCTTCTTGCACTCGTAGCAGGTCACGTTGGGCTTGTTTTTGTCACTTGCGGGTTCAGCTGGTTCGTCCTTTCTTCGGCTTGTTTTCCGTCTGTTGGTTTGGTTCTTCAATTTTTTATAGTAGCTTCGGGCCAGTCGGACCAGCTCAGGTCGATCTCCTTCTTCGTCTTCTGAGTCTGAGTCTGAGTTAGACTCGGGTTCAGGTTGAGGCTTCTTCTTTGTTGTTCTTCCAGTTTTTCCTGCAACAAAGGCAATACTTTTCTCGGTCATATTGCAGTTAGTCTGTTCGTGTAATTCTAGTTCAGAAAAAAGTTCATCTAACTTTATTTTTGAAAGATCCCTTGAAACTTTGTATGCATCTACCATAGATGCCCACAAAGTGTTTCTTGGGAAAGCATTTAGTGCGTACCTTATTAAGTCACGGTTTTCGACCTTGTGACCAATAGTATGTAGACCGTTCATAAGTTCTTGGATTCGGGCGTGAAGCTGCGCTACCGTCTCGCTGTTGGTCATTTTGATGGTATACAGCTTGTTTAGGAGCAGATCTCTCTTGCTGATCCTAGTGTCTGATGTTCCTTCATGCAGCTCGATCAATTTTGCCCACAGCTCCTTGGCACTATTGAAAGGGTCCACCCGGTTCAATTCCTCTTTTGTTAAATCACATTGTAGGGTCTGAGTTGCCTTTGTATCGGCTTCTATTTTTCGCTTCAGAGCGGTGTCTCATTCAGAGTAGGTCTGAGGTACTCCTTCAGCGTTCTTTGGGATCTCCAGTCCGGACTGGATGATGATCCACATGTCCACCTGAGTTTTCAGGTGGACCTCCATTCGACTTTTCCAGTAAGAAAAGTCTTCTCCACTGAAAAGTGGAGGTCTGGCTGTGCTGAATCCTTCTTGCATGGCCATTAGGAATTTTTATCTGAAAAAGAGATAAAAAAACTTTGTCCCAAGACTTGGTCTTGGATTAGTAGTGTGGGATAAAAGAAAAATATTTGTCGAGTGGTGTTGCACCAACCTCGATAAATTCGAAGAAAATTCGAAGAAATTTGAACGAAAAAATGTTAGAAGAATTTCGAACGAAGAAAATATTAGAAGAAATTTGAACGAAAAAATGTTAGAAGAATTTCGAACGAAGAAAATAAATAACAAAAAAATCCAAAAACTTTTCAAACTGGTGGTTGCACCAAGTTTGAACTTTCCCGCTCTGATACCACTTGTTAGATCGAGATACACGATAGAGGGGGGGTGAATATCGTGAAAAATTTTCGGAAGTGAATTAGAGTAAGTATGCAGCGAAATAATAACAATCGTAAACACAGGGATTTTACTTGGTTCGGAGCCTAGGTCGACTCCTACTCCAAGGCTCACGGTCGTTGACCGTTTACTGAGGGCAATTCTATAATCACGCAAAGATTCTTACAAAAGTTTACAATTGTAGTACAGTAATAGTATAACAGAAATGAAAAATCAGTTCTTCGTTACCGACGTCCGATATCGGATGTTTCTCGGAGCAGAGGGACGTCGTCGGCGCTTTCGTGTCGAGTTGGAAGGTTTCTGGGGCGAAGCGCAGGAGCAGAAGAACGTAACAGCGTTGGAAGAAGTTGTGTTCAGGCTTGAGGGGTCGAGGGCCTTTTATAGGGTTCTGAGGGCGCCCTCCACGTGGCCTGTGATCCGCTCACTTCGCGGTCAGCGAGTTATCCCTTCAAAATCGGGATAAGTCCTTGACGGAGGCGCCCTGGAAGCTGAGGGCGCCCTGGCTGACCTTTTCAGAGGGAGTATCGGCTGGATGAGGCTTATCCTCATCGTTGTCTTCAGGCGCGGGGCGCCCTGGTGGCTGGGGGCGCCCTGACTGCTGGGGGCGCCCTGGCTGCTGGGGGCGCCCTGGCCAGTATTCAGCCGAAGCTCCTTTTTGCTTCATTTGTTTCATGTTCACCTTGGGGGCTCCCTGGACACTCAGGGCGCCCTACTCAGCTGCTGCCTCACTCCTTTGAGGCTCTTTGAGCTGCAGACACTCGTTCCTTTGGTCCTGCATCCAGGGTTAGTCCGAAAATAACATAAAGCAGTAAGTTGTTAGTTTTATACAGCCTTAGCTGTCTTGGTTCTGACTTTGGAGACCTAGGTCGAACCGACGCCTACTGTTCCCTCAACGGAGAACGCGTCCTCACCTACTCCTCTCAGGAGAGTTTACCTATCGCCAACCGGCTCCTTTGGTTGGACTTTTGCCCAGTAGTCCTTCGCCAGGACTTCAGTACCAGGCTGTCCTTTGCCTGGTGCCTAGCATTCCTTCGCTAGGTCTTGTTGACTAGCAACCCTTCACTAGTTGCCTAGTAGTCCTTCACTAGGACTTGGTGACTAGCAGCCCTTCGCTAGTTGCCTAGTAGTCCTTCACTAGGTCTTTGTGACTAGCAGCCCTTCGCTAGTTGCCTAGTAGTCCTTCACTAGGTCTTTGTCTCCTGGCATTCCTTTGCCAGTTGCCTAGCAGTCCTTCGCTAGGGCTTTTCCTGCACACTTGAGTAACATGTTAGAAAAACAAATAAGACTTAACTTTTGAATCCTTTGCCATTTATCAAAACATAGGTTTGACTTGGGTGCTGTCTGCACCAACAAAATGTCTATGTTTTTGTTCAGCCACATAATTCTGTTCCGGAGTATCTGTATACGAGGATTGATGAATAGTATAATAAAAAACAAGTAAACGTGAAAAACCATTTGAAGTGTATTCACTCCCAAATCACAACGAAAGCACTTTATGACATAGGACTATTGATTTTTCACAAGAGCTCTAAAGTTATTGAAAATAGTAAGATAATCAGACTTGTGTTTCATAAGATAAATCTAAGAGTAACGAGTGTAATCATCAATAAATGAAATATAATACTTTGACCTCCTTTTGTAGGAATAGGAAAGGGTCCCCACACATCAAAAAAGATAAGATCAAATAGAGAAGAGGAAAGAGAAAGACTTTTATAAAAGGGTAAGGCATAAAATTTGACCGTTTACAACCACTACAATCAGAAATATCGAAACTTTTTAAATGTCCTATTACTCCTGTAGAAGCTAAAAACTGCAAATGAGACACTGAAGCATGACCTAAACGAGAATGCCAAAAATAAAAATCAGATAATGAACAATTCAATTGAAAAGATGTTAAATTCCCACTCGAAGCTGCAACAACTAGTACTTTAAGTTGATTCAAAATATAGGGTCCTCCTTTCTTACGCCTTATCCGAATCTACCTCTAAGATCATGAGTCCTAAACTTAACAATTAGATGAAGAAAAAGAAACTAGGTATCCAGACTCACATAATTAACTAATAGAAACAAGATTTAAAGTAAAACTCAGAATATAATAAACATCAGTAAGAGATTAAACAGATGTAACAATAGAACCAATATATACTAATAACATAGTAGTACCTTCAACAGTCACAATAGATATAGATGAAATAGGAGAAAAATAAATAAAAGATGATAAATTTTGTAACATATGATGGAAGACACCAGAATCCAAATGTTAGTATTTGCCCTAGAACTAATTATGAGATAATTGATTAGAAAACTTTTTGTATCATATTTTATTAATAAAGGACAAATTTTAGTTATTATTTTTACTTCATGTTTGTGCCAAATGAATACGTATAATAATGTCTTTGTGTAGTAAGTTCTAATCTATATTATATCAATTAGTTGAATTGATAGTGAGATGATGTAGAGAATACTACTCTTAACTATTCCTAGTCAAGTATTAATATTCATGGACAATATTAATGCATTGAGACTAGCATGTAGGTTAATTGATGACTTGATCTCACAAGTCATGGATATGGGATATCAAGTTGACACATGAATATATATTAAAGAATATGTACTGAATTCATCCACCATGAGAAAGTTTCATGGATTGTTATATGAGTGTCATAAACTTTCTCATAATGACTATTGGTATGAATAGTCCTTAGACCTGAAGTCACTACGGTTCCCTATATAAGGAGTTGTGTACTTGGGTATCGTCAAATATCACTCGTAACAGGATAGACTATAAAGTCGATCACTAGGTATGCAACGAATTATGCAGAAGGATGTGAGTAATCTAGATGAGATCTATCTCTTCCATATTATGACAGTGATACCTGTGGGCCCCTTGATCGAGTAGGACTACTAAAATGCATGATCATACTCAAATGAGTCAATATAAGATATTGACCTTATTTGGTTGAGTGAGTCTACTTGGAGATCAACAAACCCAAAGATTGATAAGAGGATGACACGGTCTATGCCTCATTAATCAATCAAGATATTAAGGATCGAAGGACAAAGTCATACATTATAATAGACACGGAAAGATTATGTTGGATCTCGACTTTCTCGTCACTTGAGTAGTAATAATGCATTGATAGATGTTGCTCATTGTTTATGTGTCTAAAGCAGTTTAGTTACATTGCCAACGTTACGAGAACTTATTGGGTCACACACAAAGAACATGATATTTCGGAGATAAGTTGATTTTAGTTTGACTAAAATGTGATTTGAAATTGGATTAATTGAATTAGACTCAAAGGAATCCAATTGGATTACGAGATTGAGTCTAATCTGAGTTAGACTTATTTAGATTAGACTTAACCACTTAATAATGGATAATGTTCATTAAAAGGTTTAATGAAACATTATTAGAGAGGAAGGCGAAGAGCCATTCTATTCATTGGATGAATAGAAGATGAAGAGTCAAAAAGAATACCAAGAGTCTTTAGTATTCATTGTGAGTTATGGGCATTAAGAGGAAGCGGAAGCTTAAGGGGCAAAGACCCCTTTGTATTCATTGGATGAATACAAAAGGCTCTTCTTGCAATTTTTGAAATTGCACAAGTGATCATCCTTTCTTCTTCCTCCTCTCCTTCTTCTTGGTCGAAACATATAAGGTATGTTTTTGGTTCTCTTGTCTTGTGAACCATCCCAAGTTGCTAGTACAACTAAGGTGGTTCATCTCTAAAACCGAGATCATATTTGTGTGCATACTATTAGAGGCATGACTATCCTAATCGTGTAGAGATCTGATGAACCAAGGACTAGTGGGATACGCTAAGGGCATGCATCTAAGGTATAGCTCTTAGTTAGAACTTTGTACGAATTTTTCGTATGATTCATTGGAAGGGATCCTTTTTCTACTGCATATTTTCTTATTTTTTGTATAGAGATCCTTACACCAAAACCCACTAGGATGAAGATATACTTGAAATACAAGGCGATGACAAACTTATATTAGAGAAAGCTGACATGACAGAGGGTTGTGAAGCAAGAAACTGTTGAAATTGCTCAATCATATACAGTTCAAGTTTCCATGAAACATTCTGATATTGTTGCTCAGGTGGTTTATTTTTTTTTCAACACTAATAGACATTGAGACTTCTAGTGTCCCTTATTTTTGTAAGCATACTCATCTATAGAAACCTTCGAAGTCGGTCTATTTTGATTATGAGTTGAAGCTTTCAAGAATTATACGAGCACACCAATTTTTTTTGGAACAATTCTTGAATCAAACTATCAAAACCATGAAGATGAAGACACTAATACCATGTAGAAATCACAAAAAAGAAAACTAGGCCTTGCTTTATTATCAACTTCAATCCATAGAAAAGTTACACAATAAGATAATTATATAGCTAGGTTACATACCAAGAATAAGAAAAAAAGACTAATTGATCCTTAATAGCTAATAAATAGAAAAGTCTAATAATAATAATATAATCTAATATCTTCATCAAAGCATGCTAAATTAGTTGTTGATCTTCTTCAACTATGACTTTGATACACATTCATTTGATTTTTTTTTTAAATCTTGTGAAAAATAAGATATTTTCTAGACGTGGTAAAGAACTTGAATTGGCTAATAATGAATCAATAAGTGAATTACTTTGAAACACCCTAACTCCCTATACCTTGCATCGATTTTTTTTATAAAAACTCCAAGTTATGCATAACAAATAGGTTCATCTAGAAATAAATATATGAAACATTGAGATGTGCAATCGACCAAACATTAAGAACCCCATAATATCTACCATCCAACTACATAATTGACTCAAAAAAGAAATATTAACATCCTACACAAAAAGTGACATCAACACCCAAAAAATAAAAAAGAACCCTCAGGTGTGCATTGCCTAGTACAAGATAGTTCATCCATCAAAATCCTCCGTCTCCTCATTACTTGCACCATATAGATCTAGTGAGTGGAAAGACTCAGTAAATTCAACATTTATTATAAAAAATAAATATACATACACATGTTTCAATATATATATTTATTTAAAAAATATCTTGGACATTTTTTTAATAAATAACTTACTAACACAAAAGTTCATCAAATTTCAAACTTTGATGAAATATTATTAAACATTAAACTTCACATTGTCACTTATAAATTCACATTGTTAAAACAAAATAGTTTACTTATTCATGCATCGAAAGTCAATATAAAAAAAATAAAATGATTTAATTTGCATGCTAAAACAAACAATTAAACTTTCATGCATCAAAACCTTACTAACAGTTATGATAAAAGAATTAAAGGTGCTTATACATGGGTAATAAACAAAAATAAACATATTATTTTAGGGATTCTACCATGTGCCCTCACATCAATTTACCCCCATCCTTTGCCATCTTCTACCCTTTGATTCTTGCCCCTCCTCGACATAGTAACACTCCCTTCTCGCCCTCAACCCCTTTCATTAGCTATTAGACGTGTCCATGAGGACACTAATTGTGAATTTCCCCAACCTCGACGCTAAATCTCACCTCGCGACTCCCCTCCAACCCTTCTTGATGTTGTCCTAGCCCTGCAAGACTCTTCTCAACCCCCCACATCATGCACAAATGACATAGCTTTCAACCCAACATAGCCCCAACTCTTTTCCTTTGCATATCATCATCTCCACAACCCTCCGATCACCTTACGAACCTCCACAAAGCAACAAGAAATCCCTCAAAAATCTAGCAGTAGAATTTCCAAATCAAACGAGGAAGGAAGACATTAGAACTTCTTCAATACATCACAAAAAATGAATGAAACGTAATTGACATCAATAAATCATACCCATAACACTAAAACTAGCATAATATGATCCTTTTAGTGCAATAAACAAAAGTAAGAAACATTGCTTTAGCGTAGAAGAATGGCGGAAGATGATCAGAAAAACCTTTTCTCCAAGGTCCTCAACTTTACACAAAATAGATCTAATTTGCAATTTGGGAAGTTTGGGGGGGGGGGGGGGGTCGGCAGCTAAAAACCTTAGGCTAGGAGATGAAAACTTTTTTTAAAACACTCCCAGAGCTAGACTAGTATATGTTTGTCATAGTTTAGTTTATGCCTATAAACTTCTTACCTATAATATTAATTACTTAGGTGCAATAGCATATCATTACCAATAATTATTTACTAAAATTGAAACTGTATTTAAATATAAATTTCCAAAATTTAAAGGTCATGCTTAAAACACTACATACTTAGTTCGATCCAACGGGTGATAAGAAATTGACTTTTGGAGCAATATTTCCTACTCTAAGTTCTTCTTTATACCTTGAAAGATTCATGTGAATTTAAATATTTACTACAACTTTATTTAATCGATATCTCTTTTCAAATTTCCTAACTTGGCATCAGTTGACTATTATTACTATCTCAATCGATTACTTACATATCAATCGATTACTTACATATCAATCGATTGTCTAGTTAATTGGACTTTGATAAGAATCAAACAGAAATATTCTATTTGTTTTTCATTTTGTCTGAGTCAATTGTGCAGTCAACTGCTCCATCAGTTGATTTGATTGCTCAAACTTTGAATTCTTTCAAGTTAAAATTTTATGGTTTTGGATTCACTAGTCAATTTGATTATTTTTATCAGTTGACTATTGTAATATGGAATTCAACAAAATCATAACTTCATGATTTCATATTCATTAATCAATTATTGTTATTTCATCAATCAACTGGAACTCTGATTTCTACCTCATAAAGGTTAAATCTATGTTGTGTCAAGATACTCCACATCTCCAGGATTTCCTTATCTATTAATCCAAGTCGACATTGACTTATTAGGACTTCATCCTTATCTAATATTTGGTTGACCTCAATTTACCAAATTTCTTGTCCAAAGAGGCTCCTTGTCTCCTGCACTTCATCATGCCAAGTAGCCTCCATGATTCCAAAAAATCAACTACCAAAAAACCTCCATGCTTCCAAGACTTCAACCTTCAAAAGGACTCCATGCTTCTAGAACTTCAACTATCAAAATGTCTCTATACTATTATGACCTTGCGAGCTAAGGGGGATTGAATAACTCCGATTGCTTCATCTCGGTTTTATGATTGTCGTTTGAATGCGCAGTGGATAACTTCAAACAATAATTGATACCTCAAGACCAAAACCACACTAACACGTTTGGTTTTACTTACGTTGTTTTATGACTTCCCAAAACGACTATGTCCAAGGCCAAGTCCTAATGACCTTCTCCTTCTTGAACACCTTTTAGAGACGAAGAAGTCTCTTACACCTTGTTTTTACAATAACACAATAAGTAAACAAGAATGCAAATACAAAGAAAACTAAAAAACAACTTTACACAATGATCTTTTCTTTGCTTGCTCTTTTGTCACTTTGGATTGTCTCTTACACAATCATCTTGCAACCTTCTTTTATAAGATTGTTGTTCAGGTTGATTTTCGCTTAGCAGTCGACTAATATTGTCCATCATTTCACCGAATATGACTATTTAAACCTGTAGAACGACTCTTTATTGACCTGGTTAACCATCATCAGTCGACTGCTAAACCTTGCATTTGACTGATCATGAACAATTGAATCCCACAGTCGAGTTTTGAATCTTTTGTATGCTTCTACAATGCCATCAGTCGATTGATACACTCCACCAGTCAATTGATTACTATTCGTCAAGTTGAATAATCAATTGTTCAACTCTTTGTTTGCTACAATAACATCATCAGTCGATTGTACTATAGCAAATTAATGTCCACAGGGTACTATAGCAGATTACTATAGGAAATCCTTATTTTGGGATTAGCATCCATTAGCAATTGATACACTCTATCAATAGACTAATACTCATATTTCAACTTATCAAGACTTAATTTTTATCTTGCTTACTACTCGGTTGTAGTTAACATATCAAGACTTCCTTTTCTTAGCATCCTGTCAACCATGACCTTTCGAGACTTTTCGTTGTCTTGCATCCTGTCAATCTTGACTTATTGGAACTTCATCATTGTTTGGCATTCGGTTAACCTTCACCTATCGTGACTTCCTTATTGCCTAGCATTCTATCAAACTTGACCTAATAGGACTTCACCTTTCATACCAACTCACTGTTAGACTTTCGGCCGCTAAGTGTCTGATCACCTATGATCCACTTGAACTTTCTACTTGTCAATTTTCTATTGGACTTCTGATCACCAAGTATCCAATCAAACATGACTTCACTTGGACTTTCTGCTTCATGCCAACTCCCTATTGTACTTTTAATCTTCAAGTGTTCAGTCAATCGTGACCCACTTAGACATTCTATCTCGTGTCAACTCCTTGTTGGATTTTTGATCATTATGTTTTGGTCAATTATAACCTACTTGAACTTTCCATATCTTGTTAAGTATCCGATCAATCTTGACCAACTTGACTACTCTTTTAACTAACTTAACATATTGATCAAACATCGAAACTCAACTCCAGTCATCTCTAACTTGGTCAACCTTGACCAGAGGTCGATTGCACCAATATATACTTCTAGAACGTCACCTTCCCAAGAAGTATCTATGCTTCCGAGAGTTCCACTGCCTAATATCCAATCACCCAATGATCTATTAGGAATTCCAATGCTAAGTATTTGATTCTCATTGACTTATATGGACTTCCATCACTTATCAAACATCAAATCTACCTTAACTTTTCTAGACTTTAGTCATCTTCAAGACATCTGATCCTTTATGATCTATTTGAACACCCATCATTTGTTAGACATCTGATACTTCATGACTTGCCTGAACTTCTATTATTTATTAGACATCTAATCCTTCATGACCTATCTAGACTTTCAACATTTTCTAGACATTTGTCATCTATAACCTACCTAGACTTCCATCAAATGTCAGGCATCCAATCCTTCGTGACATACTTAGACTTACATCACTTGTCAGACATCCGATCCTTCATGATCTATTTAAACTTCCATCAACTACCAGACATCAAGTTTACCTTAACTTGTTTATAGTTTCATCAATTGTCGACATCTAGTCTACCTTGATGTGTTTGATCTTTCACAGTCAGCATCTATTGAACTTCTCCACTACTAAATATCTATTCAACATTAACCCACTTAAGACTTTTCCTTCACCAACTCCTTTCTTGGACTTTCCCAATTGTCAATTCCTTATTGAACTTTTAACTATCAAATGTCTGATCAATTTGACTCATTTAGACTTTCCATACTATCGAATATTTAGTTAACCTTAACCAATGATAATTACACAAATAATGTACTCAACAATTTCTCAATAATAAATATTTCTCAATATCAAAAATATTGCTCAAATATTAAAATACAATCGGGATCATAATCAACTTGACTATGGACATATTGCACCAACAGTTTGCCCTTAAAAATCTTGTCCTTGTCATTCTTTAGCTAGCTTTGACAATCCTTTCACCAAATTTCTTTTGGATAGCTTTGACAATTACCTTATTTGCAAGGGCGGAGCTAGGAAATGTAGTCCGCCTGAGCTAATAATGGCCTTGCGAATGATCTCCGAGCTAAAAGGCCTTTCTTTTAATTTGAAATGTCAAAATTAATATGACAAATAGGTAAAATTGACATAATTTACAACTGACCCTTGAGCTAAACCCGAGTAAATCGATACCTGGCTCCGCCCGTGCTTATTTGAGTATGAGTCAACCTCCCATGCTTGAGTTATTCTTCCTCTTCTTTATATATAAAATACTCAATAAAGGTATTAGATATACATGGAAAATTTATTGTATACACGTAGTAATTTTAACACCCATCTAGAATGGATTCTTGGAATCACAAGATTGACTAAACATTTTGTTAAGCAAAACTCAATGGTATCCCTAACTTTGTATAGTTTACTAACCTAAGTAGATTTATACTCATGCTTTCTACTAATAAAACTTTTCAAATAATAAAATTAAAAATAAGTTCTATATTACCATAGTCAATTACCTTGAGATTTCTATTGTCCCTAAAGACACATTACTTTTATAACTTATATTTAATTAAGAGTTGAGAACTTGCTTGCATCCTTGGTCATATGACTTGAACATCCATCATTAAAATGTCATTTTGTCTTGAGTGAGCACACTACTCAACTCATACATCCATCAAGTAGAAAAAGTTGAGCTTTTTAGCTAGCTTACCAAAGTCATTGGGTCTAGTACGATAGTTAAATATTGTTCGGGAACACTAATTACTATTTTAGTTTTAGACATACCCTTAATTGCGTTCTTAAACATAACGAGATTGATTATTTTTATTAATTAGAGATGCATATGAGGCTTCTTTTTGCTTTAGCTTATAGCCTACATCCGCTTTGTTATGAATGACACTTTGACTTCAAATAATTATGTCTAGATAATTTGAAACCCCGTAACTTTTGCAAAGACATTTAGCTCTCACTTAAGCTTTCCTTAACATGTCTTTCAACTTGTGAAGGATCTTGCTGTTTGCTTTTGCAAGTTTCTTGAGTTGAATCAATCTCATCTTCGAGTCCTTCATGCTTTCTTTTGGATTTTGATTAGACTCTTCGCACACTTCAACAAAATCTATCCTAATATAAATAAAATCTCATCTACCACATATGCCCATTTGTTCTCCGCTCTCATTTTGAATTGTAGGATTGAATACTCTGTTAGAGGTCTAGTTTTACAGTGAAAATAAATAAATAAGCACAAAATGATACTAAAAATCAAGATATAATATGATCTAAACTCTAGTCCTCCTCTGCAACTTGATGAATACACTGTAAAATATCCTTTTTATGCCTCATACAATTGATTGCTTCTCTTAATACAGGATATGAAAATGAAAGAACAAATAAAATACTTTACTTTTCCCCTCAAAAGAAAAAGTAATTGAAGACCTGAAATCTTCATGAGGATGAAAGTCCCCCGAGCTCAAAGTAATTCAAAGCATTAAGGGAGAAATGAATGATTTGAATGTCTTCTTTTGAGGTCCCTTTTTAACTATATTTATAGCCTCAAGTTTGTACATTAATAAACTTCAACAACTTTTGCTTGAAAACATTTTTAATTGAGTGAATCACAAAGATGGTAACTTTATCTTCTAACTAGTTTGTCAATTGACTAAAGAAAACTCACTCAGTCTATTAGATTTAGTTCCAGATGACTCCAATGGCAAAGATTCTAGTCTTATCTTCCAATGTGTAGTTTGTTAATCGACTAAGAATCCATCCTATTCAACCATCCGATCGACTAAACTCAATTCCAATTAATCTCATCTTTTATCCACTTTTTGTGATCACTTTGTCAACTACATTTATGCTTCAATAGTTAGAAACTGTCAATGCTTAGTCAACCATAATAAACCTCTAGTAGTCAAGAATTCAATCCAATCTATTAAAACCCAAGTGCAATCAACTAAAGCTCAATATAAATATTTTATTTTCAAACAGAGAGTTTACAATCAACTCCCAATGCAACTCCATCTTTCAGTGATTAAGAATCACTACTAGTTGATTGAATTTCCGAAGGATCCCAACTTTATTCCAAATCAAAACTTCATACTCCTTATAAACATCATCACTTGATAATGTTTTCCTAAAAATGTGAACCTCGAGATCTCAATGACTCGTAATCTCTCACAACTCACCATGTTAACATGATCTTGTGTGCAAAAGGCTCACCCTTATCAAGCTCTCTAGCTTCCAAAATCAAACTTTAAAAGAAGAATCCATGACTGTTCAACTATGTGCTGCAACAAGCCAACAATGACAGCCCATCCAAAAATCGATATATAACTCAAATATTTATATTTCTAAATGAAAAATAACCATAAAGGCATCCAGATCTAAAACAAATCAAGAAATCAGGAAATGTTCTCCATCATTGTAATAATTTAATGAAGAGTTGTTTACTAAAGTCACCATCTTGATATTCAAGGCTCACTCCGACATCTTAATTTGAGATGCAAGGATGAATCTTGTCTTTCTTTCAGGTGCTCAAAGCAGTTGTTTTACAGATGGGACATAAATTTTTTATCATCAACCACTTCTTGATGCACGCAGAGTGGAAATCATGGCTACAATCCAATCGACCCAGTTCCTCCCCTTCGATGTATTCTTCCTGCCGCACAACGCACTTTTCAGTTTTCTTCCGTTAACGAAAACCGTAATCACAAAAAATCAACTCACCCGACAGATGCAGCATGGTTCAGCTTCTTTGGGTGGTTCAGAGGCAACAGCTGTATACTTCCGTTGCTTCAAGCATTTGAGGATTTTGTCCTCGCTGAGTCCAGTGTTAACACTGCCAATACGTTCTCCCAGTGCCAACAGTTCCTGATCGACAAAGTGGTAAGGATCATCGAGTTACACATCTTTCTCCAGCAAATGCAAAAGAAAAGTTTCATTACCTCATAAGACATGTTATCCACATCCAGTCTCATATCTCTGTACCTGTCCTGAAAATTGCCGCCACCAACAAATGCCGACTGTTCAAGAAGTAAAACATCCTGCCAAAATATATGAAGAGTACAAATCTAGTTTACAATAGCTGAAAAGCCAGGCTAAGGCAAATTGTATTGATGACTGCAGGAACGAAGAGAGATAGGAAAAATTATAGTACTAATTTACAGCACATAGAATTCTGCTGTCAACTTACTGTGCAGGCAGTATTTCTACAAGGAAAGTTTCAGGATTTGTAGCATGGTTCATGGTGTTGGATTAACTAGCGAGTTGTTTTGTCGAGGTTTACATCATCCCTCTTCTAAAAGAAAGCTTGGCTTAGAATCCACGATTAAGATACAATACACTAAAGAATCCCAAGGTATCTTTAAAAGTAAATATGAACCTAAGACTCATTGGCCAGGGAATTATGAATTTGAGATGTGAAATAGACTCCCAAAACATATTTGGTACAGACATGTGATACTTCAAATAAGGCACTGCTAAAAATGTATTTTCAGAACATGCACAAGAATAAGCGATGATTAATATTAGCAATAAACATAGTTGACAACAAGAAAAAAAAGACAAGAAGCAATCTCAGAGAAAGGTCAGGAAATCACATCTCCTCAAAGGACAAAAGTTTTGTAATTTGTAGTACTTTCCAACAACTGATACAAGAGAACTACTCAGAAGACTGCTTAACAAGAACAAAAAAAGATTAAACATTAGCAATATAGATAGTTTAATATTTCTTTTTCTGTTTAAGAAAAAGAGCCTAGCTCAGAGTGAGGTAAGCCTTATTTACCACACTATATCCTATAATTGGCCTCTCCTTAAGTGGCCAAACATATAAATAATTTGCTTAATTTTTCATTGCCACCTTATGGTTTGGTTTACATTTTTGTGTTGCCATCCCTCCCCCTTCCCTCTCCTTCCTATCTTTCCACAAGTAAACAAGTCCTAAATAGACCATTGTTGCCTCTGGGTCAAAAAGCCGAGTAAGAAGAAATACCAAAATCAAATTATCCTGAATATTCCAAGCCACATTAACCACCAATTATAGATATTTAACTATTCCAACAAGGAGATAGAGATCCTATTTAATTTATTTCTCTAAAGGAATAAGAATATTCACCTTCTAGTAGAGGAAAATTGGCAAAAGCAAGTTGAAGTACAAAATGGAGAACCATATATGACGAGCCTTGTGCTGTAGAACATGCACAACACAGATAACAATTTCGTCATATTCTTCTCGAGTTTGGAAAACTAAGCGTTGAGTCCAAGATAGTTAGCTATCTTAACCTTCACCCCATTTAATTATTTCTTACCTAATATCCTATTGAAACAGATTACTCTATGGCATATGTGGTTAAGCCCTGAATTCGAATGCCAACGGCTACTGTCCTATAGCTAACCTTTTTATTGACACAATACATAAAACCTCCTCAATGAATACCTAGTGTCAATATAGTGTCACAGCAAAGCATCTGAGATAACTAGAGCAACCTCAAAAATCAACAGAAACAAATAGAGAAGAGTTGGGCCAAGGTACCTCCCTGTGGGTTCTAATTAGAGACCCTTCCCAATTTCTTTCTTCTTCTTTTCTCACAATATATTATCTCCTTGATCGTTAGGATTCTTGTCAGTCAGTCTATCATACAAGATTGTTTTGAGGAAAAGAGCAAAAAAGCGATAAAATAGCAAGTATTTACAATTTCACATTTAAATGGTTGACATTAGGCTACTTTCTAGTGTCTTTTCTTCTAATCTTAAACTTGACATTAGGACAAAATAATGCATTTAAAACAATTCTGCTCATTATCTTGGATAAAATTTATCAAAGAAGCTGGTGCCAAACTTGTAAAAAGAAGAAAATTTAGCATCATCCATGTTTCATATGCAAATCATACATAGGAGATAGAACATTAACACTATTATAAGGGTTTGAGCATGAAAATTTGGAACTAACCTCAAGAAGTAAATTTTCACCCCTTCGGAGACGCTCAAAAACATTCCGAATCTGTTACAATGGCAATAATTCCACTTCAATACAAAGCGAGATAAAAAAAAAGAAAAAAAATTATAGCATGCTTTCTTTTATGAAAAGCAATAAACCATTCGTATCAACTAGGATAACTCCAAAGGTATTATTTCCATGCAAGATTGTGAAGGTATTAACCCCATGGAGGATTGTCAAAGCATCAATCTTGCTACAAAAAAAAAATCTGGCAGATAAAATTTCCTGGAATTTCCAATCTGCATATAAAAAACTCCAAACGTTCTTAAATACTACTATAATTATTGAATTGAAAGTAAATCAAGTGGTGCCAATTTCTGAGCTTGTGAAGAGATAAGTGTGTTGGAAAGAAATGATGACAATTAAATAATCATATTATTATAGGTCAAAAAATAACCTGCACTCAACGAAGGTTGACAAAGGAAAAGAAATAATTTTTGCTTCTAGCTACTCTTTGGTCTCTCAAATATTAAAAAAACAAATTTAATTTTATGTGATTTTGGTGAAAATGGTCAAAATCAATTAAAAATAGAAGAAATCAGATGAATTGAGAAAATTGCTTGATTATGTCATTCCCACATGATTCTGCAAATCCCTTGGAAGGTAGGATCCACTTTGCAGAAGGGGGAAAAGGGATGATAAAAATTAGATCTAGATATAAGGAAACCTAATTTAGCAGAGAGAGGATCACATTGTCTCTGCCTTGGACATTCACAGTGGTTGTCAAAACCAAACTACCAGTGAATGAAGAGGCATGAAAGTACACTTATTAATGTTTATATTAATAAGATACACATATAATGTTATATAGCCTATCTTATATACTGAATATTAATCTGTGCCTAGTATTGATATTAAAAATAGTAGTTATAAACAACAATGCAAGGTAAAACTGTATAACCCAATGTTGTCTGACCCTCCTCAGAGACCACCCCACATTAGCAGAAGCTTTCGGGACTACCCCTTTAATTAATCAAATATAAGATGGGTAATTTTTATGTTTTATGAATACCTTTTGTCATTTCATTCATAAATATTGTTGTTTTATTCTCTCTCTCTCTATATATACACAAATACAGAATACTATTTTTTATTTTCACCAATTTAGATACAACTGATATGATCCAGCCTAAGTTTTGAAAATTTCAATATGGATATTGGCAATCATTAGATATGTCAATCACAACAAGTTTCAAGAAAAGAACAGATGGATGTGTTCTGTAAGAGAAATATCAAATGTACCAACTAAAGTAAGAAGAAACCTGAAGAATAAGGATAATCCTATGAATCCCTACTAAATTGTTGATAACATAATATAAATAGCAATTTGGCATAAACAACTCCTATATTTAAGAAAAAACTATTTGTTTGATATTCTCACACATTTGGAATGGGCAGTGGCCAATGAAAATTTCCAAATTTGCTATGTCACAAGACAAACCTATATCAAGAGATGGCTTATCACACGAGATAAACAAGATAGAACCACATGATCAGGTGATTTTTTTCTTTTCTGTACCGAGAATGTTGATATCAAAAGTATCTCTTTTGCATTAATTGTGCATTCTATAAATGGATAACAATAACAAAAGTGTTTTGATGTGACACTAAAATTTGTAAGAGAATGTTTTCTTGTCTTTAGGGCACAGAGAGGAAAATATTTCACCTTTCTACAAGTAAGTCACCAGTCAATTGATCGGACTCATAGGCTAATCAAGCAGGGTAGGCAAGGCGCCTCGCTTATCAACTTAAATCCAACAACCCACCCAGCCGGTCTGATCGCCCCACCTAGACTGATCAGCCAACCCAAACTGACTAACCCACTTAAACTGATCGGTCATCATGGACAACCTGTCTAACCTGCTTGGCTTGCCTAGCATCATAAATCTACTCGATTGTCTAACCCGTGCAACCCGCTCAACCCACCAACTCACTCAATCGACTAGTCCACTGAGATTGGCTGGCCTACCCAAACGTGAGTAGAGTGTGGTGGGCATAGAGTGAATGAGATTTGAAAAATATTTTCATGGAGGAAATTTTGTATGAAACAAATGGAACCTTAATCATGCATAAATCTGTAAGTAATTTGTAGAGCTATATAAGAAAGTGGACTAACCCATCTACTTCATTTCACTTGGTAGACCTGCAATACCAATCCTATTGGTGATAACTCAACCATATCGATCCCATAATATCATGCAAAGTTATTCATGCACATTGCATGGTAATTGTAGTGTATAACTGTCAGCATTGGTTGGTCAACTATTAGGACCTTCAAACTATAACATTTATCAAAGAAAATAAATTAGAACGACCAAATTACTAGACTAAGATGGCCTTCAAATCCTGCAGAAAAGGCCAAGGTAGCAAGTGGAAATGTAAATCCGAAAGTGCTAATCAACAAAATCTGGTAAGAAATAGACTTTTGCAAGTGTATGTTATCTATTGTAGTAAAGCCCACTAAGTTCCAAGGACCACAAGAAATAATGAAAATTGTGCAACAGTGTAACAATCTAGCTTTTTTGAAAATCATCAGATTCGTAAGTGAACAATTGCAGTGCTGCATCAAAAAAATTGATGACCAATGTTAGAAACTGGATAATGGAAATATAATATTAACAGTCTATAAAATTGATTCAGAATTTCAGATTATTACTGAGGTCAAAGTTGATTAATAGTGGCGAGAATACAAACAACACATAAGAAGTTTACAATTGATGAGAACCATGTATTGGAATTTAAGATATTTAAAAGTGGATAAGTAATAAGTAAAAGTATAAGATAATAAGTAATTTGCAAATAGAGATTAATTTCCATTCCAATAACAACTAAAAGTATAAGATAATACACAAAGCCATGGCAATTTTGTTAAAGACAACTTTGTTACATACCTCTGACATCCTGTTTCTCCCTTCTCTAGAAGCTGCAAGAGTTCGTGTAGGCAATGGGATGCTCAAAGCATCACTATTCTGCCTCTGCAACATACTTAATCTCATGTATGGATGCTGATGAACACGGGAAACAGCTCCCGATTGATGTCCAACCTCCTGAGATGCAGAGGAACTATTTTGACATGCAGATCGGCCCATGCTACGACCTCGGTGTTCAGAATCAGAAGAAAGAAGGGATCTATGTACAGCTTCTGAAATGCGGCGTCGATTTTGATGAGTTAACCAGTTTGCTCCTAGTGGTTGATAACCTCCTAAGTTGGTGCCAGCCTGTGATGAAGGCACCGAACTTCCAGGCAAAACTGTGCTGCCACTGACCGAACCCCAATTTGTTTGGTCTTGCAACATATTTCTAGTGCTAATTGGAGGAACAAACATTTGCTCTGGGATATTGATAGAAACACCTGATGGGTCCAGTTCTGCAGATGTGTCAGCAACAGCAACTGCTGGAGAGCCTGAAGAACTGCCTATTTCCGTGGTGGAAATTTCATTGTGTGTGAAAGGGTACAGGTCAGGAGACAAAACAGGAATTGCACATACGTGATGTTGCCTATGTGGCCCCAAATTGCCACCAATATACCTAGAATCCGACAACTGATTATGCGGAATTGATGAAGATGATGGCTGGGCATGCCATAGATTATAACGAGAAATATTATTCTCTTGGGGCCAAAGATCAGGTGCAAAAGCATAAGCTTCATCTGCATGGCTGGTTCTCATTCGAGCGTTCCTCTGAAAGCTTTCACGGTTTCCAGCTGAATTCACAAACTCATAGTGATCAGATGCTGCAGCTCTTGGTATTATACTGCCTCTTGCATTTATTTCTTCTACGCGATGTACACCTGTTTAACTACACAGATCAGCCAGATATCCTTGCGGGAAAGAAAAATGGACGAAATGAAATGCACCAAATTGTCCTCACCTTCATTAAAATTACCAGAATTTCCACTTGCTGAGCATTCCCCATGGTCTCTTTCAATGCTCTTTCTCTTCTGTGAAGAGCATTCTGCTACTTTCTGTTTGCCCCCATCGTTGTTGGAAAAGAAATCAATAGCCCTGGAAGAACTCCCTCCTGAAGAACTTCCACAGAAGGAAACGTGCTGATATGGTGTTAAGCTAAGATGACTCTGTCCTGAATGAAACCCGGATCCAAGAACCTCCCTACTCAATTCAACATGTTCTGCACTGTTGTCATTAAAGTCAAGAAACTGAGATAATTGTTGTCTGTTGTTGACCAGATTGGTGTTGTGGTCACCAGTATCAGTTTCAAAAGAAAGATTGTTTGTTGCTTCAGGTTGACTATCTTGTATCCTTGGTCCACCACCTCTACTACAAAGAGCAGAAGCCATCCAACTATTTTCAAGTTTTATTTCATTGCAAGTACCTTGATTTAGCAGGGGCATGCTAGAGCTAGGACCAACTGCATTCCAGAAATTAAAACTAGCACCTTCTTGGCTAGCTACATTACCACAGGAAACAGTTCCACTTGAAGACGCTGGATTATGAGGTAAGTCTTGGTTCTCCACTGAAGCAGGGACAAGATCATTCCAGACCAATGGTTGATCCATGACAGAAGTACTTGAACTGGATGGTCGATCTATATCAAAAGCCTCACAGAAGGGTTGAAAAGTACTCCTTTGCCGCTGCATCAGGTATTGTAGGTTCTCCCCTTGCAAGTTGGAGCAGTGTGTATCTTGGAACCAAAAAAACATATCACAACTCAGCAATTACACTAAAAGAGAAATGTGCATGGGTTTAGGGTTTCAGGGGCACACGAAAGGCAATTTCTTCAGTAGAAAAAACAACATATTTATAAAAAGTAAACAATATCAAACAGCAAAAAGAAATGAAATAGAATTTTGAACAAAAATGAAAATAACTATTACATATACATACACACACACACACACATATATATATGTATATTTATATATCCAAATTCTTAAAGTGGGATTAAGTTTGTATTCAGAAGAACATAATTTCCAACTCCAGAGTACACATGATTTTTAATACAAATGCTCATTTGCCACCAATATAATTACACATCTGTTAAATTTGGAGAAAAGATAATTGTATTCATGTTGAATAGAAACAATTCAAAGTAATTATAGGACTTACTGTAAACCCTAAACATAACATACAAACATGGGATTAAAACCACAAGACTAATAACCCTACTTTAATATCTCTAATACTATTACTCAACCTGGAGAATTGATAGTATCTATTTCCAGCTTGTTGTATGAACTAGAGAACTCAAAAAAACTAAAATGTGACTAATTAAACAAAAACATAATAATCACATGAAGGTAAAACCAAACTTTGATGGAAGATGATGCTCCAGTACTTTCTCTCTATGGCGGCACATACAACATCGTGCTACAAAGAAAAAAAGAGAGAAGGAGAACAAGAATTTGGACGAGGACAAGGACAAGGCAAAAATTGCTTGTTGTAGTCGGAAGGAAACAAGAAGTGGAAAAGAAAAAGTTGTTGAAAACTATAGGTATGGAGAAAGAAAAGTTATTGAAAAGAAAGTCAAAGATGGCGATGGCCCACAAGAGTAGTCAATTTTATGGACAAGAATTAGTACGAACGAGCAGAGGTCTGAAGAGCATATTTGAAAGGAACTAAGAAGTTGATCAGAGAAAAGATACCTAAATATGGAACAATAGGAGAAGGCCTAGAGGCCGAAGAGAAGGCATAGACGAGATGCCAAAGAAGGTCATCAAAACCGACAAATCTGTAGAAATCTGAGAGAAAAGTCCCTCGAGCTTTAGTGGCATAGAAAGTATAAGAAGGCATAGCAGAAAGAGAAAGAATGAATAGCGATGAGGCAAGGCTTTGTTGACGTGGAGAACCACATTTGATGCCATTGCCTACAACAACCAGATGAGAAGAGATGTGGGGACAAGTTGGAGAACACTGGCTAAGTCATAGAAGCAAAGTGGGTGTCTTATCTACGGTATCAATTTAGGTAGTCCAGCTGTAATCTAGAGGATCATGTTGTGGTCAAGGAGGTCAACAGAGTGGTCATGGTAGTTGTACTATTAGATAGAGAAAGCTCAAGTATTCCCATTATGGAAAAATTGGACATATTAAGGATGCCTGCTACTCTCACAATGGTTATCCAACTATTCATCCTTCTGACATAGTTCATATGTATGCTACTTCTCAAGAGGATCCATCAAATAAGTTTGGTTTGAGTATTGCATTTCTTAAGAATATATGTGGTTCCTTCAATTACAAACCACAACTATAATCATTGCCTTACCTACCTCATTAGCACATAAAGATAAATCTTTTTTATTTTAGATTTCAGGAGCTTCAGAGCACATTTTTGGTAACACAATACTCTTTCTTTACTCTTAAGCCACTATGTACTTTCAATGTCACAAAGCCAATATATGAAGCGTTTCTCTTACATCCTCATTGCATCTATCCTTTGTATTTTATATCCTTGATTTCGATTGAGTTTGTTATCCATTTGTAGTCTCACTAAATCATTGTTTTTGTATGTCACATTTGATTTCACTTCTATTTTCATTTAGACTTGAGGACAAGCAACCAAATTATCTTAGGGTATAAGTCTTACGGATTGTACCAATTACACTTATCTCCATCATCATCAGCTTTTTGGATGACTCCATACCTCTTTAGATACATAGTTATTTGATCACCTAAGTGTTTAAAATAAATAGTTCCTAGTATGTCATGCTTCATTTATTTTTAATGTAAGTCGTGTCACATAGGTAAACATAGTAGGCCCTCGTTCTCTAATCGTGTCTATAAAAGTGCATTTTTGCTCCCCTTTGCTTTGATTCCTTCTAATTTTTGTGGTCCAAGTCATGCCAATTACACTCTTAGGTGTAACTACTTTATAACTTTCATTCATGGCTATTCTCAAATAACATGGTATTTCCTAATGAAAGATGGTTGAGTTTTTCCCAGTATTTTCTTCTTTCTATATTGACATTAAAACCTAGTTTAGTTTTATCTATTATTAAAGTCCTTACATCGACAATTAAGGGCAGCTTGGTGCACAAAGCTCCGCTAATGCAGGGTTTCTTATACCTTTCAGTCATTTCTTTTGAGCCACAATATATTTCACCAATCTTTCTATGCACTTAATCAAGATTGTTTGTACTGTAGTGTTGGTGCAATCTGCCTTTTTGGTGATAAGGTTCGATCATGGGTTTTGATGTTTAGGAAATTAATTTAAGTTAATATTACTATTTATTTGATGTGTGGGCAAAATATTTGAGTCATACAGGGCATAGAGAAATACATATGGAGAGGACTTTATATGACCAAGCTTGAGGTCAATGGAGATCAAAGAAAGATGGTGTAGGTCATCCAAGAGACTGTAGGACCGGCGTGTCAGAGTACAGTTGTATTTGGGAGGCAAACTATGTAGGCAAAGCGTGAAATGTTGCACATAGAGCGAGTCGAGGGCTCGGATGCATCCGAGGAACGAGAAGTCTAACAGAAGATAGACTTATGGCAGAGAAGTTGCATAGCTAACTTTTTTGTGAGTTTTTTTTTTAATTTTTTTTTTTCTTTTTGTGAGTTGAGTGCTAAGAGACTTGTAATCAAGGAGAGAAGGTAGATATCAACCTAAGCAGACTCGACCTTATAATTGATCGTAATTGGGCATCTAATTGACTAGTGATGGACATCAATTGTTTAATGGCTAAAAAAAATCTGATACCTTGAAATCTAATGATGGACATCAATCGACTAGTAATGGTTGAGTCAAATAAACTAGTAATGGTTGAGTCGGGTTGATCTACTCAAATTTGATGGCTAGCATACATAATGTTTTTGTTAGCATCCCAACGATGGATGAGTAAACTAATATGATATTAGACTAATGTTACAGCAGAAAAGCTGAAGAGTTGTTAATGGGAAAAGGCTGCAAAATATTGGTCGGATCAATAATACTACATAATGGCTACAGTACATTGTACTTAGCGGCATCAACAACAATAAAACGGCCTTCAGCAATTGAGAAGATTGGAAGGCTATAAAAATATGTGAAGAGGATTCGTTTGGAAAAAAATGTGAAAGCTTGTATGGATTTCTCCATCTCCAAAATTTGACCGAGGAGGAGGAAGTATAGAGCTTTCAGAAGTAATCCATCAAAAGACCATAAGCAATGTCTTGGGGCAGTTGGACCACGTAAATAAACGTGTTTGCTTCCATATAAACTCACAATCCAACATCTAGTCTTATATATCTAAGTCCGTTTTTCTATCTGGGGTGATGCACTTCTTAAAGCAAGTTATCTTGTAAATCACGTATCATCCTTTACTTTCAATGGTTAGATCCCATTAATGTTTCTTTTTCTATATTCCTTTAACATTTCTCTTTCCATAAATAATTTATGTTCTCTCCAACGATATATGTTTAGACAAATTTATTTGTCTATTAAGCATTTCCTAGATAAGATAAGTTATCCTGACATTCTATCAAGTGTTTTATTTAACTATTTTCATCTCTAAAAGGACTACCATTGCTACTCTCGAGTCACGATGTAGGTTTATCTTTGTGGAGTGGCCTTCTTTGAGTTGATTATTCTGCAACTCTGCACCTTCTCTATCTCAATTAGTCTAGGTGATTTTTCTTGCTCCTACCTTATTGTCGCTTTACATGCTCCCGATGGCCACCTCTATGGGTGTAAACTAAAGAATGAAAAATAAGAATGCCCTAGCACCTTCTAGAAATTCTTTCACTTCAATCACCTATGGTCATCTCGGATCCTACTATTTCAAAGAGAGGATGTTCTCCACTTTGACAACACTTGGGAGTTAATTCCTCATCCCCTATGAGGAAAGTTTACACTATGTTTTAAATGAGTTTGTTATTAAATGCTCACCTAGTAGTACAATAGACCAATTAAAAGCTCCCATAGTGACTTAAAAGGTACACATATTAAAGATACATACTACCCTGTCACATTTCTCCATCATTAAATGTTCGCCTAATGGTATTGTAGCCTAATTAAAAGCTCGCCAAGTAACTTAGTGCGTACACTCATATGAGACATTTTCTCCAATGGATGAAATCACTTCAATTCATATTTTTCTCACCCTTGCCACCATCCTTTGTTAACCTCTTCGCCAGCTTGACATCAAGAATATCTTCATTCATAGTAATCTTACTAAGAATATCTTCAGCTCACAGGGAGATTGATTAGTATGCAAGCTAAAGAAATCATTAGATAAGTTGAAGAAGTCTCGAACTCTAAAGGCTTGCTCGAAAAATTTAGCACTACTCCTCTTCAAAATGGCATGACAAGGAGTGTTAAATCACTTGAGATTTTACCTTATCTCTCAGTAAAAAGGGTGGTGCTTTTTATTGGCTATATGAATAACACTATCATCGCCGGACCAGTGATGATTGCATTGAGATCATATTATAGGAGCACTTTCATCAACATTTTGAAATTAGAAACTTCAGTGACCTCAAATACTTCTTTAGTATAGAGATTGCTAGCTCAATGGGAGATATATACATCTCTCTACATAAGCATATACGTGATATACTTTGAGAAGGCTAGCATGTTAGGGACCAAACCAGTTGATGCTCCTATAAATCTTAAATGTATATGGACTAAAAGTGCCACCATCTAATCTTGGAAAGTACAAAAGATGAAGATTGGTAAAGCTAAACTACCCTAGAGTTACAAGATAGAACATCTTATTTGCAATTAGTGCGATCAGCCCGTTTATAAAGATCCCATATGATGATTGGAAAGTGACCTTGAGAATTCTATGACACCCCAACAATTCTCTAAAAAAAATCTCTTATTTTGTAATTGAAGTTATCTTTAGATTGTGAGATGCCTTAATGTAGATTGGGGAACTTCTCCTATGGATAGATGATTCACGTCATGCTATTATGTTCTTTTTAGGAGGTTCTAGGTTTCTGATTTTTTGAAAGAGAAAAGTAAATTATTGTTGATAGTTCAAGTGCAAACCCAGAGTACAAGTCCATTGCCCTAACAGCGATCAACTTATTTGGGTCAATAATAAATTCTTGTAGCCATGTCAACTAAAAGAGAGAAAAGTATTAGAAGAAGATTCTTTAACAATCTCCAATTTGATTACATAACAATCTTTCATTGCATTAAATTAGAGAAATTATGACAAAAGCATGAAATAATCTCACATTTCAGGATCTCTAAAAGGTTGTTAACGTCATAATAAGAATTCTTGATTATTTGTTTATAGCAATATTCAATAAAAACAAAGAGGTTGTCTACTTACTTTACTATGCAGATGTGATGTAAATTTATTCGCAACAACTACAAAACAAATTAAGATAGAATTGTGTAAAAAACTTTTAATATAATATTAAAATCTTTGATGTACAAGACTTCCTATGGAAAATCAGTGAGGTTGACAGATATCTTAAGTTGTTAGATGATTGTGGCAATTCAATAGTGTAGATAAGAACAAATAATAAAAGCTCAATATTATAATCTAACTGAATGTAAATTAACACAAGCAAGTAAATTTTTAAGAGAGATGAGAGCATGGTTGATGGGAGAGTCAAGAAATTATACCCATAGGAATTCATATACTGTGAACACTAATAAAAATGCAGGTCAACAAAACCAAATTGGTATCGACTTGTATCGTGTGTCAATATGAATCATCACATGTACATTACTATTCCAGGCCAGAGATGTGATAAAAACTTTATTTTAGATAATCCTACTTTTAATAGTAAAATCAATCATTCTAATTTACCAGCCAAAACCTAAGAAAACCAGTTCACCTGTTTGCTTTTCCCCAATTCATCAAGTGTATAGCTTCTATCTTCTACTTCTATACATCACATAACTGGTATGGGTAAATCAGAGAATACTAAGGTTGACCATGCATCCTCCCTGAGATGAAGATAATGTAAGTGTTGGTTTTCATCCATGCTTACCATCAAGGCAGCTAGTCAAACACTTTTCTCACATAAAATAGTGAGTGCTCAAACAAGAAGATATTTTTATCTAACATGCATTGCAAGGATGAGATCCACAACAGTAGCCAGAAACTCCAGGAATTAACGTCATGCAACAAGTTCAACCAGCAATTTTCATTGGTGGAACATTTCCCTAAATAGAAAGACAGCAAGGCAAACAATCATGTGAAAAAAAAAAATGGATGGAAGATAGAACCTCCATTCGTATATAAAAGAGCACCAAAAAACAAACAAAAAACAATATCTAAACAACGACAGTCCCCTGACTTCAAAGATTCATCTTCTGCAAAATAAGTCCCGAAAATCAAGAGCCTTAGGTCAAAGTTAGCATACAAATTGGCATGAGCTAATTACCTCAGAATATCATAAACAAATCAAATAAGAACGCAAGAAAAAAAAAAGAAAACAGGTAGCAACACAACAAGAAACATAACGCTGAATCACGACCCATCAGACCCCATAAATAAACCACAAAATCATTCTTTTTTTCTCCGAAACTGAAACTTGTCAGAAGATCGGAACGCGCTGATCCTAAAGGGCTCACCTTTGGAGCACCAACCGATCTAGAAATCTCAAAGATCGGCCAGCAAGAAGCTCTCTTGGCGCTTCCCCTCCGGAATATCACACAAACCACGCCGCCGCCTCCGTTCGCTGCCTGCCTCGCAGCGAAAACAACAAGGCAGTGGACGCCGTTGGAAGAGCAGGCGAGCAACCAAGAAGGGGAGGAATCAGATTGGGAAGCAAACGAAAGCGGTGCGGATTGGGGTGGAAAAGGGGGAGGACGAGAGCAAGAGAGGATTTGGGGGCAGAATTCGATGGCTTTTCCCACTACCAATTTACAGAGATAGGAAAAAAAAATTAAAAATTAAAAAAAAAATTGTGGAGAACAAAGTGATGAGCGCTCTGACGTATATGCCAAGGGGTGGGGGTGTGTGTGTGTGTGTGATATAGAGAGGTATGGCATATTTGCATTCATTTTCTTCACCTACAACAATTAAATTGGCAGTATGCCATCCTTACTTCTCTTTTTAAAATAATATTTTATTCATAATTTAATACCTAAACTATTTTTTATTCTTTATTTTAGACTATTTTTAATCAAAATTATACTATCGTGGAATCACTTTTACCCAAGAGACTCCATCTAAAAGATATATTATTTTAAAAGATACAGATAATGTTAATTAAAATTATACCATCTTAGAACAGTGTGAATATTAAATTAAAAGTAAAATAATATTTTAATATTTTTTGTCTATATGTATAATTGAAAGCATTTTTATTTTCTATTAATTAAATTTGGTTAATTCATTAAAATTAAAATAAAAAATAAAAAATAAAAAAGCACAATTAGATTAAAAGGATTCCTTATTTGTTTTATTTTAATTTTTACCTCCTTAATTTTTTTATAAATAAATTAATGGTTAAGTATTTTATTCTAAAATATTTTAGGATTAAAACTTACATATGTTAAATTTTTAAATGTGAAATCATTAATAAGCATAGTTGACGTTGATACACTATGACTGTTTTTGATTAGGGGTAATATAATCCAGTTTGTAATGTATTTGAGTCTGTAATGTAATCCTGATTATATGTTGTTGATCTTGTAATCTAGATTATAACACTTTTACTAGCTTTTGTAATACAGATTACATTATATTACAGTGTTAAAATTGTACCAAATAAAATAATAAATCTTATAATATAATCCTAATTATATTACATTGTTAAAATTGTACCAAATAAAATAATAAATCTTATAATATAATCGTGATTATATTATAAGGCTATTATTCTTTACTGAATGTCACGCCCCTAGAGGCACATGCTTACCCGAAAATCAAATAGCATCTCCCCTGTACGGTGGACAACGGCGGACAAGTTGGGATAAATACTACATCACTCTCACATAAAAGATGACTCAGCCATCATAACTGGAAATAAAAAGGCACAACCACGCAGTTTATATCAATATTAATGATACAGATAAAATAACTTAAACATTGCAAAACATTTAACGTCTTTTAGCAGAAATAAAGTTAAGAGAAAGTCCGAATACAAAGAAAACTCCAACATGAGTCCAAAACTGAATATAACTTTACTACGACACTACCGAACTAATAAAACATCTAATAGTCCATGAAGTAAATGCGAAAATGATGGAAAAGCAGAAATAACGCACTACGCTAGTAAAACCAAATACGAAAATAAACTCGACACCGTGGGACTAACAACTGGATCCTCTCTGGCCCTAAGAAGTGTATCTACCTGCTACCTGAAACAAAAAATAGGAGGCAGGGGTGGTGAGTCCGGGCGAACTTTACGGGTATATGAGTAGACAATTGCATGACTTCATAAAGATATAAGAAACAATAGATAGCAACGATGTACAGTCTCTAAAAAATAGAGGACACCAAAGCATGTGTAAAACAACGTAAAAACATACCAGATAACATAGTGTCAACAAACATGCATGTCAACCAAATGCAGTAACCATAGCTTATATAAATGCAATAAACACAAGAAAATGCATAAATATAATAGATGCATATGATGCAATGACATGTGTCACCCCTGACGCCAGTCAAGCCGTCAACACATCACATCTGTGTGGCTGAGTGGGTAGAGCTATGACAACTGTATGCATTCCAACAAATACCACTGATAGATGTGGTTGAGTGGACAGGATGCTGGGGAGCTAACTACTCCAAAACCCTAATATATAGGGGGAGCTATCAACAACTCTGATATCCGTCGGAAACAACGGTGAGGGTGTCAACTGTTTGCCTACAACTCCAACATCCACTGTACATGAGTGGTCGAGTGTGGCGTAACATGACGGTTGCTCCCACTCTAGCAACTACCACAACAAGTGGTTGAGTGACAAAGCAATTAGATGATTGACGACAGCTTAACCATATCGAAGCCTAACAGTCGTTAGTATGCAACAGTGCAGGTATGGTGCATGATACCAATACGCACAAACAACCGAATAACAATGATGCAACAACAAAAGCAACAAACCGGAAAAACAACCAGAAAGCAACGAATATGCAACTAAGCTACTAGATAGGGTGTCTCTAATTCTAACCATCCTAGTGGTGTTTAATGAACATTTAAGTATTCGTGTACGAGCGGTACTTTACAGAATGGAAAATCAACGAGAGGCTGTACGGATATGAATTTTCGATTTAAGCTCGAAGGGCAAACGAAGAAAAGTATCAACAGACGAAGTAAAATAATCAACAGCAAAGAACAAGGTCAAGCAGATCTATTCAGACATAACAAGTCATGCATTAAAGATAAAAGAACTACTAGAATATAAAGGAGAAGTATCTGCCTTTTATATAGAACGTGTCCAAATAAATCTCCCATGATCAACCGTGCGAGTCCAAAGTTAAGGTCCTGTGTCAAGGACTAAATTTAGCTATTTATAAAATTATTAATTTAGCTAAACAAGATAATAAACATGATTAGAATAAAGTCTAATTATAACATCTATTTAAATAAGACACTAAGAAAAAAATAACTATGGATTTCCTTTTTAACCCAAAAGTAAATACCTCGATACCAATCAAGCCAACCTTTAAATTCCAAATAAAAATTCTTTCAACAAGTTCATTACTTAATTAATTAAGTAATGCACACCACTACTTACATAGTCAACTTACATAATAAGAAACAAGTCAGGAATACCACCCTTAACAGTTCACAACAACATCAAATGGCACAAATCCCATTTCTGATTAAATCTCTTATTCACCCTATTGATTAATTACTTAATCAAGTACTCCAGTCACATGTTTACACCTCACTTCGCAAGCTCACAGTAACAGAGCATTAAGAAATCAAACACAAAGCCAAACCACATTTCCAACAAGTCTCCACCCCTAAAAACAGAGCTCCCAAACCCAACATGCTCACGGCAGAATTGTTTGGACAAACATTAAGTTTCCAACCGAACCTCTTCGGCAGCAACCAAAACCATGGTAGAATTAGGAGCAAATCAAAGACTTCTTACCACCAATTCACCTCTTACACCATTACAATGGATTACATATTACCTACTTCCACCCAAAGTCACGACAACAACCTAAGGAGAACAAAACGAATCCAATTGCAGAATTTGAAACCTGACAACATTGAATGCTTACCTGAGATGTAATAGCACTGCTCTGTTCAAGGAGGTAATTCCTAACAAGGAGGAACTACAACAAGGAAGAAAGGAGGAAGCAAAGATCACAACAAGGAGGAACTACAAGGGTAAGGGAGATAATTCCTAACCCTAGGTTAAAGTGTAATTCAATTTTAAGTTCTTCTTTGCATATTAAAAATCATGTTAATCATTCATCCATGCATGCTAGGATTAATGAAAATTGCCTACTTGTGCACAATTTTGGTTTTAAGTACAATGATAGGAATAGGAGTAACAATGTAGTTCAACATCCTAAGAAGAGCATGCATCATGATAAACATAGGACCTTCGTACCTAAGGATCATGACACTAATCCCAAGAAGGGAAGGAATGTACCTAGGAAAATGGGTAGTTCTAGGAATGTCCAAAGTGGACATATGAACTCCAAAGTTAAAGGTCTAGAGAGGGAAAATCAAGCCTTGAGGGCAAGGCTTGACACATTAGAAAAGGCCCTAGAAAGATTCACGGTTGGATCTAAGGGCTTAGACATGATGTTGGGTAGCTTAAAACCAACTATGATAGATCGGGTTTGGGATACCGATCTAAGACCTCCAAGGCCAACAAACAGAAGTATGCTGGGAAAGCATACAATTATGGTAAGGAGGAAAGTCCAAGGATGACAAGGGAGTGTCATCCAAAGGAAAAAGAATGATTTAACCAAAGACAAGGTGTCTAGGGTTAAGAGAGTTCGTTTTGTAGGCTAAGAATCACCGGAGGCTCACCGATGTGGTCTAGTATGGGTAGAGTCACCTAGGGAGGTGGCTAGGGCTCAGAGCTCAAGGGGGATCTCTAGGAGCCTTTGGGGTCCATGGTAAATGGATCTCAAGAGTTTTTCTTCTAGGAAATTAGGTGAAATGTGTCAAAAGGGATTGGAAGATTTAGGTAAGTTTTAACCCTAGGTTTTGGCATATTCAAAAGGGAATTAAGGAGAAAAAGGATGAAAATGAGGTTATAATTGACAAAATTAGGTTTTAATGGGCAAATATCATGTAATTCACTGATAGAAATGAATTGTGACCAAGTATTAGAAGATACATCAAGAAAAGGACACAATTGAGACTTTTGGGATGAGTTTCAATGATACACTTTAGGATAAGTTGAGTTTCGTGCCAATCTTGGGTTCCGGAGTACATTTGTTTGGAAACGTATTTTTCCCAAGTAGATATTGGCCCCATAAATCTCCTCATGAAATTTCAGAATTTTTGGAGATTTGTAGAATTAACTAGGCATTACTGAAATTGGACTGAAAAACTTAAAAATCAGGTATCAGTCAACTGCCCTGGGGGGCAGTCGACTGATCTCAGCCCAGAAACTCTCTGTGAGTTTTGGCAGTCGACTACCATATGGGCAGTCGATTGATCAGTGAGAGTTTGCAAAAAAGGCCTATTAGGTGATAATAAATTGCCAAATTGAAAACATAGGAAAGTATCATGGTATCTTGAGAGATTTTATGGATTGACATTATAGGATTTGAAAATTCATAGACTAATATTAGATGATATTGGATAAGTAAATCTTGATGAATGAATAAAATATAGAAGTTTTCCACATATGTCTAGGATTAGGAGATAAAAAAGGGAAGTATTGAGGATAATTTCGTGTGTGAAATGATAATGAATGGAATTGGCAAACACATGACATTATGGTTAGATTTCAAAGTTGATACAAAATGGTCATGTCTAAGGAAAATAGAGATTGTACCAAAAGTCAAGCACACTTGATATTCTCATGGAATCATATTTTTTTAGGATAGGGTATATCCTAGCAAGTGTGCTTGCAAACCTTTAGAGTTTTCAGAGTGTTATAGAGTTCTTTTTGGCACTAGGGATAAGGTTGCTTGGGGGCAATCCTTTAATGGTGGCCAAGGGAGAAGAACATGGTTGTTAGGTTGGGTAGAACCTAATTTAAGTCTATGGTATTAAGTTGGGTAGAACTTCACCTAGGAAAATTGAAAATTGAGAGAATGCATAGGTTAAGGGGGAGGTTGCCTCCTTGTTTGCCTTAATTTTCATGAGAAATTTTTGGATTTTGTGTCAAACTTTGGAACGGTGATAGATACATTATGGAATGTATTTTTCCCAAGTAGGTATGGATACCATAAAGTTCTCCACGAAATTTGGGAATTTTTGGAGATTTATGAAATTTCTAGCGTAATTCTGAAATTGGCCAGAAAACTGATAATCAGAGTATCAGTCTACTGCCAACAGGGGCAGTCGACTGGCCAGGGCTGATTTGTGTATCAGCAGCTGGTTTTGTGTCCAAATAATAAGAAACAAGTATATGGGTGACTAGTACACATTGTTTATGATCATTAGAGATCCAAAGAACCAATAATTGGGATATTGTTGGGTTCTTTTTGATGTTGAGCAAAGGGGGAGAAGTTTGGGTTTAAGTTGGGAAACCAAACTTACCTTTGCATGAAACCCTAGGTTTAGGGGGAGATAAGATTAAGGGGGAGCATGGTTGCTCTATTCTTGGCGTAAGGGGAACCTTGGAGAGGTTCTTAAAAAGCCTTTGTAAGTCCAGTGTAGGGGGAGCTTTGGAAAAGCTTTAAAAAACCCGTTTTAGTGAAAAGTCCTAGCTTGGAGGGCTAGGTGTGAGAAAGTCCTAGCTTGGAGGGCTAGGTGTGTGAAAAGTCCTACCTTGGAGGGCTAGGTGTGAGAAAGTCCTAGCTTGGAGGGCTAGGTGTGGAAAAGTCCTAGCTTGGAGGGCTAGGTGTGAAAATTCCTAACTTGGATGGTTAGGTGGATGGGATGCCTTGGGATAGGATCCATGCATTGCATATGCATTATTTAGCATTGTGTTGTTATTCTATTACTACTTGTTTCCCTAACTTAAACGTATTGTCAAACATCAAAAAGGGGGAGATTGTTGAGGCAATCTGTGGTCCGGAGTGACCAAGTGTTTTGATGTTTGGGCAAAGGGTTTAAGTTAGGTTTACCCTTATGATCTTATATGTGTATGTTGAGTGTGCAGGTTGTACAGGTTACACATATGGACTTGACTGGACGGCCTTGGTACGGTGAAGGATGGCATGGAGGCAAGCTAGAGGCTTGCATGCGCATCCGAGGGACCTTGGAGAGCAGGGACGATGAGATGATGGGCGCGGACTTTGAGGCATGCGTGAAGGATGACATAGAGGTAAGCTGGAGGCTTGCGTGCATCCGAGAGACGGGAGCCGAAGATGAAGAGGGCGCGAAGGCAATAGTTGAGGCTACGGATGAGGAGTCAGTCGAGTCGTGAGGGTACGAGTGCTGTGTGATTGTACTCGGGAAGGGTTTCAGCTGGGGACCAGTCGACTGCTCTGGGAGCAGTCGACTGGTAGGTGACTGGTGAGTTGGCTGAGAATTCGAACGTTGGGGTGCAACGGTCGAATTTCAGTGGCACCAGTCGACTGCCCCTGGGAGCAGTCGACTGGTGGTGAGGGTTTCAGCCCGAGTCCTATTTAAAGAGGACTTCGTGATGACTGAGATTCTTGACGAATCTTATCTTGGTAAAAGGCAAGATAGTAGTCTTTGTGCTCAGGTCTTCTCAAAGTATTGTGGTGAGGTTTCTCCACCCACAAGGAGCGACGAGGGCTAGCCGGAGATTATCCGGGGATTGATCCACCGACGGATTCTTGGATTAGTTACCCGTCCAGGGTGGATACCAAGTACATCTTCCGTGTTAGCATTGGTTAGTTTTGTTTTATTATTTTTATTGTATATTCCGCTGTGCAACTAACCGTGTAGGAAGAAAGGGGTTCGAAAATTGCTATTCACCCCCTCTAGCAACGTAAATCGATCGTACAATGTTAAGGCAAATGAGCTAGCCAAATTGGCTAGCTCTATCTCAACCTGGCAACTAGACGAGCCTAGCGCCCCTGAAGTGGCCGTAGCTCAAATTGGAGAAGAGGCGGAAGGCAATACCGTAGCTGATTGGAGAGATCCATATGTGGAGTTCCTATGCAGCGGGAACGCTCCAAGCATGGATCAAGGAATTCGATTATTCCGCCGCCGGGCTGTCAGCTTCACATTAGTTGGAGATCAACTATACAGAAGAGTCTTTGCCCGACCACTCCTCAAATGTGTCGGGCCAGAGGAAGACGACTATGTGATGCGAGAAGTACATGAAGGCATTTACGGAAGCCACATTGGGGAAAGGTCTCTGTCTAGGAAGATTATCCTGGCAGGGTACTTTTAGCCCACTTTGCAGGCCGACGCTCAAGTTCGTGGCCGGATGCGAGGCTTGCCAGAGGCATCAGCATGTGACTCATTGACCAACCAACCCCCTGCGAGTCTCCACAGTCTCCTACCCGTTCGATCAGTGGGGAATGGACATTGTAGGCCCATTTCCCATCGGACCTCAGCAAAAAAAGTTCCTGCCAGTTCTCATGGACTATTTTTCCAAATGGATGGAAGCTAAGCCTCTGACACATATCATGGAGGCCGCTGTGATGAAGATCCTATGGAAGGATATTATCTACAGATATGGCATCCCTCACAAGCTGGTGTCGGATAATGGAAGATAGTTTACCGGGCGCAAACTCAAAGAATGGTGCGAGGGGCTAGGTATTCGCCAAGCCTTCATGTCGTCGCGTACCCTCAGGGCAATGACCAAGCTGAAGTTGTTAACCGGGAAATCCTCAGAGGACTCAAGATAAAGCTAGATCACGTGGGAGGTAGCTGGGTCGAGGAGCTCCTCAGTATCTTGTGGTCCTACTGTACCACTCCATGAGAAGGAACGGGTCGGAGTCCTTTTCAGCTGGTGTATGGAGCTGAGGCCGTGATTCTGGTGGAGGTAGGCGAGGAGTCCATCTGACGTCAGCATTATAACAAAGAGGACAATGATCAAGAGCAACTGATCGACCTAGATCTTATGTCAGAGGTCTGTGATAAAGGAGTCGGCTGGCTTGAAGTGTATCGACAACGTATGCAACAAGCATACAATTGCCGAGTGATTGCCCGCAGCTTTGAAGTCAGAGACAAAGTCTGTAAAAGGATCAAGCTAGTCGGTGATCCTGGGAAGCTAGAGCCTTAGTGGGGTACCTACATCATCACCAGAAACCTCACAGGAGGCAACTACTATCTAGAGAATGACAAAGACAAGCGGTTAGAGAGGCCATGACATGCCAATCATCACTGACCTTATTGTACTCGGTGAGATTTTGAGTTGTTCGCATGAAACTTGTATTCTTGTTGACATTGCCTTACAGTTCAATAAACAACGAAGCAAATGAAATATTAATTGAAGAACATCGAGTACTCGCCTGTTACCTCGTGGTGCTGCGGATGCCCGAGGTGAGTACTCATCCGGGTGCTGCGGATGTCCGACCAAGAGCTGCTAAAACCCTATTATCTCGCGGTGCTACGGATGCCCGAGGTGAGTGGGCTTGGTCTGGGTGCTGCGGATGCCCGACCAAGAGCTGTTAAAATCCTACTGCCTCGCGGTGCTGCGGATGCCATAGGTGAGTAGACTTGGTTCGGGTGCTGCGGATGCCCGACCAAGAGCTACTAAAACCCTACTACCTCGCGGTGTTGCGGATGCCGAGGTGAGTAGGCTTAGTCTGGGTGTTGCAGATGCCCGACCAAGAGATGCTAAAACGCGGTGCTGTGGATGCCCGAGGTCAGTGGGCTTGGTCCGGGTGCTGCGGATGCTCGACCAAGAGCTGTTAAAACCCTACTACCTCGCAGTGCTGCGAATGTCCGAGGTAAGTAGGCTTGGTCCGAGTGCTGCGGATGCCCAACCAAGACCGGCTAAAACCCTACTCCTTCGCGATGCTGCGGATGCCCGAGGTGAGTAGGCTTGGTCCAGGTGTTGCGGATGCCCGACCAAGAGCTGCTAAAACCCTACTACCTCGCGGTGCTGTGGATGCCCGAGGTGAGTAGGCTTGGTCCGGGTGCTGCGGATGCCCGACCAAGAGCTGCAAAAACCCTACTGCCTCGTGGTGCTGCGGATGCCCGAGGTGAGTGGGCTTGGTCTGGGTGCTGCGGTGCCCGACCAAGGCTGTTAAAACCCTACTACCTCGCAGTGCTATAGATGCCCGAGGTGAGTGAGCTTGCTCCAGGTGCTGTGGATGCCCCGACCAAGAGCTGTTAAAACCCTACTACCTTGCGGTGCTGCGGATGCTCGAGGTGAGTAGGCTTGGTCCGGGTGCTATGGTTGGCCGACTAAGAGCTGCTAAAACACTACTCCCTCGCGGTTCTGCGGATGCCCGAGGTGAGTAGGCTTGGTCCGGGTGCTGCGGATGTCCGACCAAGAGCTGCTAAAATCCTACTACCTCACGGTGCTGCGGATGCCCGAGGTGAGTCGGCTTGGTCCGGATGCCGCAGATGCCCGACCAATAGCTGCTAAAACCTTACTACCTCACGGTGTTGCGGATGCCCGAGGTGAGTAGGCTTGGTCCGGGTGTTGCGGATGCTCAACCAAGAGCTGCTAAAACCCTACTACCTCGCAGTGCTGCAGATGCCCGAGGTGAGTGGGCTTGGTCTGGGTGCTATGGATGTCCGACCAAGAGCTGTTAAAACTCTACTGTCTCGCGGTGCTGCGCATGTCCGAGATAGGCTTAGTCCGGGTGCTGCGGATGCCCGACCAAGAGCTGCTAAAACCCTACTACCTCACGGTGCTGCGGATGCCCGAGGTGAGTGGGCTTGGTCCAGGTGCTGCGGATGCTCGACCAAGAGCTGTTAAAACCCTACTACCTTGCGGTGCTGCGGATGCCTGTGGTGTGTAGACTTGGTCCGAGTGTTGCGGTTGCCCGACCAGAGCTGCTAAAACACTACTACCTCGCCACAAGGAGATTTTTGTGAGGCTTCTCCGCCACAAGGAGATTTTTATTAAGCGTCCACTGCCTTGGAAGCAACGCTCTTAGTTGCGACCAAGTTTTTTTTTTCCAAAAGACGAGTGCCTTCCATTTTAATTTTTTTACCGTCTATTCATCCCCGTCTAGCCGGTCCAACCCGATCCAACAACGTTTGCCAACCAAAACCTCCGGTTGGACTTTCGCTTAGCCTCTGAGAACCCGAATCTTGAGACGTCCATCCTCGATCCATCTCTACTTCTGTTCGCGATCCTCGCTCGACTAAAGCTTTTGCCAACCGGGACCTCCGGCTGGACTTTTGCTCGGCCTCCGAGAACTCGGATCTCGAGACGTTCGACCTCGACCCATCTCTACTTCTGTCCAACAACTCTCGCTCGACAAAGACTCCGTTGTTCGATCCCCGACCAGGACTAGTGCTCAGTCCCCCGAACTAAGACTTCGTGCCCAGCTTCACTCACCAGGACTTAGTCCAACCTAGCTTCACTTGCTGGGACCTAGCTTCACTCACCAGGATTTAGTGCCCAGCTTCACTCACCAGAACTTAATCCAACCTAGCTTCACTCGCTAGGACACAACTTCACTCACCAGGATTTAGTGCCCAACTTCACTCACCAAGACTTAGTTCAACCTAGCTTCCCTTGCTATGACCCGACTTCACTCACCAGGATTTCTTTCATCAAAATCACTCCTTTGCTAATCATCATAATCCTGACTAGACTTCCTCAATCTTTAGATAAATGTAATTCCAAACCTCAAGTCTGATTTGGTTTGATCCCTTGGTCAAACTGACCAACCCTGGGTTTTGGTTCACTTTGCCAAACATCAGATCCTGTTTGGCTAACCCTTTGCCACCTTGATTAAACCTGGGTTTACCCTTCTAGACATAAGGTCCTATTTGGTTGTAACCCTTGATCACTTTGACTAATCCTTACCTTGTCTAACATATATTGTTACTAACTTAAGTATGTTGTTAAATATCGAAACACTAGAGAAGACATCACTGATGCATCTTGCACCAACAAATATGATATGTATTCATTGCTAGAAGAACTTACATGACAGAGGTAATAAGTTTCCTTCTTTACTTCGGAGTGAAATACATTGTCAATAACATCCCAAAAAAGTGCAGAATACAAGTATAGGTATGGGATACAATCAGTGGACCTTGAAGAAAAGAGGGTCACTCCTTTGTCCGGGCTCTCCTTTGTTGCAATACCATTTCCTTGTGGCTGACCGGCAGAGACTTGTATTGCTTTACAACCTCCTTTTGACTGCTAAGCCCTAGGGTGCTTGAGTGGAAAACCACCCTCGCTGCACTTATGACCCCTTGGTCCTTGGCGGGGGCTAAAGCAACAAAGTAAGATACAGAGAGTTGCAACTACTATAGCTCCTCCCTCAGGATCAACGTTTGTTTCAGCCAGGTCTTCCCGGCCTGCCCGTCTTCACCCGGGGCCTCCCTCTCGGTCTCTTGCTCCTCAGGCTGTATGCTTATTCTCCAACTTCCTTGCTCCTCGGGTTATTGATAAATAGTGCATAAGAAATCGGAGTACCAAAAGGGAAAAGAAGACATCCAAAAGAGAGTAGGTCAAAATATGTTTTCATTCAATTCAGGGTGATTACATGGGAAAAAAGGGAAAAAATGTAAAGTACAAAAAACAAAAGGAAAACCAGGCATAAGCCTGGAAAAAGTTTTATATTTCTTGCTCTTCAGGTGAAAGCTCGTCCCAAACCCGGCCAATGCTCAGGGCACTCAGATCTGCGTCTAGCTTCAACAATTGAGCTTTCTGCAATTGACGGATGACACCCTTGAAGCCCTGTTTTAAGCACTTCAATACCTGCCCAGCCAGAAGGTCGCTGAACTCATCAGACTGCAAGAATCTGGCCTTGAACTCTGCCTCAGCCTTGGACATTTGAGCTGCTTGGTGGTCTTGCAGTTCTGTAGTTCAGCTTCGACCTCCTTCTTAGCAGACTTCAATTCGGCCACCTCCCAAGACAGTCGATCGTGAGCCCCTAAGGCTTCCTTGAGTTTCTGGGAGGTAGCCGAAGCCTTGGCCTAGGCTCGAGCAACCTTCTCCTGGAGATCGGTTGCGTATACAGTGCCCATCCTTATTTCGGAGTCCTTGTCGGCCAGCTGACGCTCCTGTTCACTGGTCCGGTCCTCCAGGGTCTTTGTAGATGACTCCAGGAGCTAGACGTTGACAGACAGTTCTTTATTCTGGACCTGGAACTACTCCCGCTCCTGGGTCATCATCTGTAGGTCTTCAGAGAGGGACTGATTCTTCTCCGACAGGGAGCACTCCTGGAAGCGATAGCCATGTAGGGTCTCCTCTAAGGCCAGCAGGGTGTCGAGACAATGCTCTACTTTCACTTGTAGGGCCCTGTTGACCTCCAGCTGCAGGAGTCCTGCCTCGTGGGCGCGACCAACTTCCGCCTCTGATGCTACCACTAGCTGCAGGATGTCTTTGGTTACCCCCTGAGAGCATAATTGGTGGCTCATAGAGGCGTAGTTGGAAATGACCAGCAACAAAAAGGGCAAATATTAGAGCCTGTAGATAAAAGTGAGAAAGATAAGATATAGATACCTGTAGCAGTGATTGGTGTAGCTTGACTAGATGCCTGGTTGACTCGCCCAATCTCCTCAGCTCAGCAGGAGGGGGGAGGTGCTCCCCAGAGGGTAGAGTCGATGGGCCGGGGATGCCCCTCGGGTCGGGAATGCCCTCCTTCAAGCTGGATGCAGTAGGAGACCCGTGGCCCTCGGAGGGGGCGACCTCTATTTGTATTGACTGAGCTCCCTTGGTCGTCACCTTCTTTGCCATCGGGGTCTTCTGGGGGGCGCGAGGTACACCGCGGAGTGTCTCCTTGCCTTGCCGGGCATCTGGGGCGTCAATAGGGTGTCCGGAGGTAGAAGAGGGTGTCTTCTGGATGTGCTTAGACAGTGGCACCACGTCCTCCTCATCGATGGTGGGTGAATGCTCCGAGGAAGTGATCTTCCTCAACCTCTTCAAGTGGGTCGACTTATGGGCAAGCTATTTTCGCCTTCCCTTCTCGGTTGTCTGGGGAACTGCTTGGTTGGCCGGAGGCATAGGTGCGGTCTCCCCTTCTCCTGTCGTGATGGAGGAGGGAGTGGAATTCCCTTCAATCTTGGTGAGCAGCTTAGTCACCCCTGGATCCTTGGGTGGTTCCTGGGCATCCTGGTCCTCAGACCGTTTTGCCGCCTCCTCGGAGCCCTCATTTGGGTCGGCCACCAAGTCAGAGGGAGCTTGAGCAGGAAACAAGGCCTGCTCGTTAGCTTGCTCCCACTTCAGGAGCTGGTTAATAGCTCGAGAAAGCATTATGTTGTATGTAAAATAAAAATAAGGGGGTATCAATTAGAATTAACAAAGATATTTGCACAAAAGAAAAACTTATGGAGATTGGGGCTAAGGCTTGTGACTTTAGGGCTGAGGTCAGCCTGTAAAGAAGCTCCTCACATTGTACCAGCTTGAGGCCATGGAACTCCATCCCGGCCAAGATACCCCTAGCACTCTGGTACCCTGCGTCTTGCTGGAAGTCGCCGAGATCCGAGATGGGCGACAGGCTCTCACTCCAACGACTGGGGCTGAAGGGGCGCTGAGGGAGTCGAATAAAGAAAAAACGTTCCTTCCATTGCATGTGGGAGGAATTAAGACTCCCTAAGAACTTATGGTCGGTGCGGGCAGTAAAACTAAAAGCCCCCTAGATGCTAAGGTAGGGACGAAAAAGAAATGAAAAAATTGGGGGGGGGGGTTCAAAGGGATATCAAAAAGTTTAAAAAGGACAAACGTCCCGCTCATTTGAGCAAAGACATTTGGAGCCAGTTGGTGTAGGGGAATGTCAAAATAAGTAGCGATACTCATTAAAAAGGGGGGAATAGGGAAACGAAGCCCTAACTCTACCTGTCCTAAAAAAAGTGAAGAAATCTAGGGGAAGTTCTACGGGGGACTGACCTAATATAGGGACTTCCACCTCCAAGTCCGCCAGGATACCATACTTCTCGTGGGCAGCTTGGAGGGTCTCTAACCTAACCCTCGAAGAGATGGTCTCATACCACTCCGAGTGATAAGTCTGTTCCCCTGAGTGATCTTCACTCCTGCCTTGGGTCTTCTTCTTCCATACTGGACCTATGATGGTGAATGAAGGGAGAAGATAGCTGGAGAAGACTTACACTTGGAAGGGATGCAACGGCAAGATGAATGGATGGCGAACAAGGACGTTGGCAACAGGTAAGACAAGAAGGCGGAAGGGCACTATTGCATCCGTTTTATAAAGGGAAGCCACGCTCGTGTGAGCAATAGGAGCGAGGCATGTCGACGGCGTTGGTTGCACATCTTGAGGTGCTACTCCTCTTTATAACCGTTGCTTCGTATGACCCTACGATGCATAGCAGCGGGAGATCGCCGCGTAGAGAATGGTAGAGTACGTGGCGAGGCTACATTCGCTGAGCCACCTTGTCGCCATTAAGAAATCTCATACGCTTGGCGGGCTTCCTAAGTGAATACTGGGTCATCCATGGGAAACCTCTCCATGCCCACGGATTAAAAAATTTAATCCGAATGGAGACCTATCTCCCAAATGACCATCTCGTCGCCGTACTAATTGATTCGAGTTACAACTTAGCCAAACGTGATATTCATGCCTTGTAACTCGTCTAACCAATTAGTCGCGGAAAAGATGACGAGCGGATCGCCGGTTTTTGTGTTTATTATCGGGATCCATGACAATTATTATCATACAATTAATTAACAAATAATTAATCAACTATGATAATAAACAATCCACATAAAATGATGGAATTCAAAGGAACCACGGGAGAAGTTTATACCTCTCGTTACCTCTTGATCTTCTATTGTATGACCCTCCCCTCTTGAATGTCGTGTGGGCGACGATCTACCAAGAACCGAGGTCATCAAACAAAACCCAAACACTTCTTCTTCCTTCTCCTTGCACCGGCCAACAAAACCCTAGTCTTTGTTGCCGCCGACCACACAAAGGAAGAACTCCTCTTCTTCTTGCCACCACCACCTTCTCCTCCTTCCAACAACCGCTGCCAACCAAGGAAAGGAGAGAAAGAGGTTGTCTTCTTCTCAAATTGCTGTCGGAAAACCTTCCTTGAAGGTTTTTGGCACCGCAACCCTAAGGTGATGGAGATCCCGCCGCCGGCCACTCCATCCACCCACCCCAACCTTGCACTGGCCAAGAAGATGAAGAGGACACCTCCCTTCTTCCTATTGCCGTGCTTCAGCTGGAGAGAAAAGGGAGACAAAGAAGAAAGCAAGCTTTCTTCCTCTTCCAAGCCGTCGGCCACCAAGACCTTTCCTTCTTCTCCAACTCCGACCACCGTCAATTCCCCTTCTTCTGGCCGCACCACTAAAGGAAGAGAAAGTTTCTCCTTGTCCTTGTGATCGCCGGCCACCCAAGGGTGTAGAAGATGGGAGGAAAAGAGAAGAAAGGAGGGGAGCTCCTCTCGTGCCGCCGGGTGCCCTAGGAGAGAGAAGGGAGAGAGAGAGAGAGAGAGGAATAATAGGCTAAGGTTTTTACTCATGATGGATTCATGGGGTATTTATAGGGCTACAATAGGGACCATGTGGAGGAGTTGGGTCTTGGCCACCTAATGGATCAAGGCCCGATCCATTAATGAAGAATCATTCCACTAAAGACTCTTCATTGAACTACCTCACCAACCCCCATATTTACATATGGGCTCTACCTATTATGAGTATAATTTTCTCTCCGTGTTTAAGATATCAAATGCCTGTTGATTAATTTAAATTACTGACAATTTTAATTAATCAACATCTAACTCCTTGATTAGTACCACTCATCCTTATCATTATGTCGGACCAAGTCCACCTGCAGAATTTAACATGATGAACCTTATGAGCTCATCAAGGGGCAACATCATCCCGACTCACCAGGACACGATTTCTGTCTATAATCAACGACACACCATGTAAATAATATTATTTCCTAATTTACCGGGCTTATCTATTTAACAGAATAAATCTCGCCCATTGGTAAATTATAGAAATAAATACTAAGTACATATACCCGTTATTATATCTGGATTCAGAGCATGTACTCCATAATAAACTGAGGTCTAATCCAATTATAAAGTCAGTATAAATTGGATCACCTCTATGTCGGTTCTGCTCAACGCACACAAAGTGCACTAGTGTAATTCTGTGGTCAAGATAAACCAACACCAAATTACACTACAACCATCCCGATGGTTTGTCCAACTCCATCTCGGTTGTGAGCCTCTACTTATACTCTACACGGAACTGATAACATAATCTTCCGTGCGACACCACACACCATGTTATCTACAGTGTAAAGTATTAGATATTTTGCACATACTAATATAAACATGCAATCAGTGATCTTGTGATTCTCTTTCAAAATATAGATGTCTTATACAAAAGGCAAGGCTTTTAGTATACATCCTATCACGAGACACGTTGACGACGTTGGTTGCACATCTCGAGGCACTACCACTCTTTATGACCGTCGCTTCGTATGACCCTACGATGCATAGCAGCGGGAGATCGCTGCGCAGAGAATGGCAGAGTACGTGGTGAGGCTACATTCGCTGAGCCACCTTGTCGCCATTAAGAAATCTCATGCGCTTTTAATGGGCCATGGAGAGCTATCGTTGCACTGCCTTGAAACTCACAAGGTTTTTTGGACTAAGTTAAGAAATTGCTTAGGGTCCAGGGATAAATATTTCGATCGCTCGGACCCGGCAAACTGCTAAAAAGTAATGCATATATGGACCCACCGTGACATAGCTTCTTTGTTACACCACTAGCCTAATCAGTCGGTCACACTTCCTTCAATTAGACTTGAAGGGAGGGACTTGTGATGGGGTTGAGCAGCTCAAGGTTGACACGTGGAATGAAGAAGCTATGTGTCAAGGTCCACCAAGTCTGAATGACTCTCTCAGACTCTCAAGACCACCTCAGGAGGGCAGGTCCCGAGATCACCCTAGGAAGACATATGCTCGAGATCACCTCGGGAGGACAGGTCCCCGAGATCACCTTGGGAAGACAGACGCCCGGGACTCGCTCGGGCCAAAGAATCCTGAGATCACCTCGGGAGAGTGGAGCTCGATGATCATCCTACCCGAGAGTCCAACCTCAAGTAACCGTCCCCTTTTTTCGGATCTGCAGATAATTATCACTGATAATTATTGGATAATCATGCCCTGTAATATGCGACCATTAAGATCTTAATTATTACAACGGTCAGAATTTAATTACTACAATGGTCGTTATAAGGATTATTCAGTAACCGATAAATAAGGGGATGCGGAGGAGAACGTGGAGACATGTGTGACAGCCTCATGTATAAAAGGTACTCCAATCCCCCCCCCCCCCCCCCCACCAGGTAAGGGGGTTATGCTTATCTTACTCATACTTCTCCTTAGTTCTATTCCTTCCATATACTTGAGTGCTGACTTGAGCGTCGGAGTGGGCTCCGGTGGAAAATTTCCGACATGTTCCCATTAACGCTCATGTTAATCTCGCAGGGTGAGAGCTCCTTCCCTTTCGTCATCATCCTTGCGGGTTGAACTTTGGTGACTGGCCGCCCGCGTCGATTCTGTGGGTTTAGAATCGATAGAGCGATAAAAACTTTTCGGATATAAAAAGAATATTACGTAGTGAAAATTCACAACAATGCTAACACACTTTCTTTTACTTGGTTCGGAGTCTAGATCGGCTCCTACTCCAAGGCCGGTCCTTGACCGTTTACGTTGGGCAATTCTATATTTCGGAAAACGGTTACAAAATTAAAGCACGAATACAGAATTGAATTTAAGCAATTAAATTAAACAAATACCGATGACCGGAAAAGGACTCGAAGATCGGAGCAGTGAGTCGTCGTTGGCGCTTGAAACTTGAGCACGGAGAAGTTAGAACCGAGCGCTTGAGTACTTGCGTTGAAAGAATTGTTGTTTGGAAGCAAGGGGGTGAACCCCTTTATATACAGTCGTCCGGGGCGCCTGTGTTGAGTAGGGCGCCTGACACGTGTGCCTATCTGTGCACGTCCTCATCCGCAGACTTGGTCAGCTCTTATCCCTTCATCCAGGGCACCTGGGACGTCTGGGGCGCCTGTATGCTCACGGATGCCTCCCTTGTTGACATGGAGGCTCAGCTTTGCAGACTACTGGAAACACCCTTCTGGGGCGCTTGTATCCATACAGGCACCTGAGCCCTCTCAGGCGCCCGGGATGCAGAGTACTCCATCCTTTGTTCCTGCAACCAGGGTTAGTTCCAAAACACAAATAATAGATAAATTAAGTACAGTTAACAACCCGCTCTGTCTTGGTTCTGACTTTGGCTTCCCAAATGGAATCCTAGGTCGAACCGACGCCTAATGTCCCCTGTTTCGGGGAACGCGTCCTCGCCTACTCCTCTCATGAGAATTTACCTTTTGCCAATTAGCTCCTTCGATTGGACTTTTGCCTAATCTTCCGGATCAGGACTTCATGCCCAGTCCACGACCAGGACTTATTGCCCAATCCTCGGTCAGGTCTTCGGTGCCCAGCCCTCGGCCAAGACTTATTGCCCAATTCCTCGAATCAGGACTTCGTGCCCAGTCCACGACCAGGACTTATTGCCCATCCTCGGTCAGGTCTTCGGTGCCCAGCCCTCAGCCAGGACTTATTGCCCAATTCCACGAATCAGGACTTCGTGCCTAGCTTACCTAGAACTTTTCCTGCGCACTTAAATAAATTCATTAGATCACAATATACTCTTAACTTATGAACCCTTTGCCATTATCAAAACCCAGGTTCGATCTTGGTGCTTCCGGCACCAACAATCTCCCCCTTTTTGATTTATGACAACCTAGTTCAAAAGTTAAGTTAAACCATACAAAGCAGGTATTTCAAACAAACATGTTTATTTTTCCTCTCCCTTTTAAGAAAACTAATTTTTGAAAAACATGCACTAAACGCCCCCTGAATTAGATATTCTCTCCCTAAGCTTTCAAAGATATGCAATTTTTCAAAAAGTTTAAGTATACCCTTTTTGAGGAAAAAAATTAAAGTCTTTTTGTGAAATAAAGATCAACAAATTTTGACCAAGTATATTTTGCAAAACTTTTGATGTTTGAAAAAGTTAAGACACCTTTTTCGAAAGAATAATAAATTTTTCTGAAAAAGAGAATTTTAACTTTACAAAAAAAATTGTATTTTAAAAGATTTGCACTTTTTGTACTCAATAAACATTTACACAAGAATATTCGGACTTACAAAGATTTTGCACTTAAAAAAAATTGTACAAATATTTTGCATTTTTTAAAAGAATATTGTGCACTTAGAAAATATTTTGTACTTGAAAAATTAGTACTTTGAAAAATACTTGAAAAATATTGTGCACTTAAAAATCTTCTGTACTTTGAAAAAATATTGTGCACTTCAAAATATTTTAAAAGTACTTTATGACTTTTGCAAAAAAAAATTTAACTTAAAACATTTTTGCATGAAAAATTTGCACTTGAAAAGTTAATGCACTTGAAAATTTAACTTTACAAAAAAAATATATATTTTTTACTTTACTCTCTCTTTTTTTCTCCCCCTTTGCCATATATAAAAAAAATACTGGTCAAAAAATAATTGCGAATCGGAGCCAGTTTATTTTGTAAAAATTCTAACCACATATTAAACCAATTCTAGTGAGTCCAAGCAACAAAAAGGATCAAACCAACTAAATTGAACTTGTTCGGGTCCTGTCTAACCCAGTTAGCTACTTACTAACTGTTATATAACAACAGCTTTCATTAGAGTTAGTCAAGTTAAGTGATCTGATCAAGTTAGATTTTCTAAGCTTGAATACTTAGCTTGATTGTTGTTCAAATGTATTTATCGCTCCAACTACTCTAGATGCACTAACTTAAAACATCTTGAGTCAAGGCATAGACCTAAGCATCTCAACCCAGTCTAGGTTATCAATCAAAGTGTCCTAATGTGCTTGTGAGATGTTGGCTTCTAGATCTATAGGAGCATGCAATTCTAGGGTTAAAGTCTAGTTAAATCCATTGCGTAGAAAACCCTAGTTTTAAAGGGGGTACTTTTTCAAAAAATCTAAGCCGGAAAAAGAATTTTGAAATTCAAGACTTAATAAGAAAAATAATTTTTCGAAAAATATAAAATACTAGTTTTGAAAATTTTTGAAAACATAAATGATAATAGTCCTATTCTACTAAGAACAACCCTAATTGCCTTCTTAGTAAGCTAAACTCAGACTCAGATAAGGATTTGGTAAAGATGTCAGCTAGATTAGATTTCGAGTCCACATGCATAAGTACGATTTCGCCCCTGGCTACGTGATCCCTAACAAAATGATGTTTTACTTTAATGTGTTTGGTTCGGGAGTGATGAATAGAGTTTTTCGTAAGATTGATCGAGCTTATGTTGTCAATGAACACTTTGGTTTGAACATAGGCTAGCTGGAAATCCTTAAGAGTGTGCATCATCCATAAAAGTTGTGCTACACACTCTCCTAGGGCAACATACTCTACTTCAGTTGTGGATAAGGCAACACAATGTTGCTTTCTACTGCACCAACTGACTAGACTGTGTCCTAATAATTGACAACTTTCACTTGTACTCTTTCTATCTAGTTTGCATCCGACATAGTCTGAGTCTGAGTATCCTGATAATTCAAAGTTGGAGGTCCTAGGATACCAGATACCTACATTTAGGGTACCCTTAATGTACCTAAGGATTCTTTTTAGGGATGCTAAGTGAGATTCCTTAACACAGGTTTGGTATCTAGCGCACATTCCTACTGCAAACAGAATGTCAGGTCTACTAGACGTTAAGTATAATAAACTACCTATCATGCTTCTATATAGTTTTAAGTCAATTGATTTACCTTCAGGGTCATTGTCTATTTTGACATTTATGGCCATGGGAGTACCTAAACTCTTAGAGTTTTCCATTTTAAATTTCTTAATTAATTCTCTTGCATATTTGGATTGATGAACATAGTTACCATCCCTGGTTTGTTTTATTTGGAGACCTAAGAAAAAGTTTAGTTCACCTACCAAGCTCATTTCAAACTCACTCTCCATAATCTTAATAAAGTCTTTTAAAAAGTTAGAATTAGTTGACCTAAAAATTATGTCATCTACATAGATTTGGGCTATAAATATATCTTTTTCTAAGGTTTTAACAAATAATGTTGAGTTAATTTGGCCTTGGTTAAATCCCTTAGAAATCAAGTAGGTTGATAGTCTTTCGTACTGGGCTTTAGGTGCTTGTTTTAATCCATAATGGGCTTTCCTAAGTTTGAACACATACTCGGGATTGTCTAAGTCCTCAAATCCTGGGGGCTGCCCTACATACACTTCCGCTTTTATGAACCCATTAAGAAAGGCAGATTTGACATCCATTTGGTATATTTTAAAACCTTTATAGGCTACAAAAGCTAGTAATATCCTAATTGATTCAAGTCTGGCTACGGGGGCATAAGTTTCATAATAATCCAACCCTTCGACTTGACTAAAGCCTTTAGCTACTAAGCGGGTTTTGTTTCTCACAATCTCCCCTTGATCATTTAGCTTGTTTCTAAATACCCACTTAGTGTCTATAATTGACTTACTTTCAAGTTTAGGTACTAAGTCCCAGACTTGGTTTCTCTCAAATTGGGCTAGTTCTTCTTGCATTGCAATGATCCAATCTAGGTTAGGTAGGGATTCTTCTATAGTCTTAGGTTATATTTTTGAAATTAGGGCAATTTGACTTAGATTTTTGTAAGAAGACCTTATTTTGACCCCTAAGGTTGGATCGCCCAAGATTTGGTCAGATGGATGATTCAGTCTAGGTTTCTTAGTTCTCCTAGAACTAGGTTCAGCCTCAAGTCCGGCTGGTAGATTTGGTTCAATGATCGGTTCAACTACTTGGGTTGGTTATTGGTTCAGTTGATTTCTCAGTAGTTGGTTCAATTGATAGTTTAGTTAATGGTTCAATATCTTCTTGATCAAGATTTGAATTATTTAGGTTTTGTTTGATAGTAGGTTTTGTTTCAATTTCTTTATCAAATATTAAGTTTGTGGTTTTTTCAATTTTAAAGGTTTGTTTATTGTAGACCCTATATGCTCTACTTGTTGTTGAATATCCCAGAAAGATCCTTGGGGTTGATTTTGATTGAAATTTACCTAGGTAGTCTTTAGTATTTAAAATGTGTACTTTACACCCAAAAATCCTTAAATAATGTAAATTTGGTAGCCTGTGATAATAAATTTCATAAGGGGTCTTGTTGTGTCTTCTATTTACTATAACCTTATTTTGAATATAACAAACTGTATTTATTGCTTCTGCCCAAAATTGATTAGTTAGGTTATATTCGTTGAGCATGGTCCTAACGGCTTCCTGAAGGGTTCTATTCTTTCTCTCAACTATTCCATTTTGTTGAGGAGTTCTAGGACATGAAAATTCATGGGCGTACCCGTTAATTTTACAAAATTTCTCAAATCTCAGATTTTTAAATTCTCCCCCGTGGTCACTCCTAAGTCTTTTAATTTTTGTGTCATTTTGATTTTCAATCATTTTGCACAAATTATTAAATGAGTTAAATGTTTCATCTTTGATTTTTAAGAATCTAACCAGGCAAACCTAGAGTAATCGTCAATAATTACTAAGCAGTACCGAGTCCCGCTTAGCGACTTGGCTCCATGTGAATCAAATAGGTCTAGGTGTAGGAGCTCAAGTGTGGCTTGGGTAAATCTGACTGGGTTGATTTGTGGGTTGACTTGGTTTGTTTACCTTTTTGACATGAATTACAAATGGTATTTTCAAAGTTTTTAATTTTAGGTATACCTTTAACCAGTCCAAGTTGACTTAGTTTTGAAATTAATTTAGTATGGGTGTGGCCTAGTCTTCTATGCCATAGATTGGTTTCTTCTAGTTGAGTTAGAAAACATTTAGGTGTTACTGGTAGATTGATTGTATAAACATTGTTCTTCCTACCCTTAAGTGTAACTTCTGGGTCTTGTAGATTCCTAATGAGGTAGTCAGAATTGGTGAAGGTAACTATATAACCAGTATCACACAGTTGGCTAATGCTAAGTAAATTAAATTTAAAATTTTCAACTAGCAACACCTTTTTGATAATGAAATCAGAATTTAGTTCAATGTTACCTGACCCAATTACTTTAAGTGTGGCATTGTTGTCAAATGCCACTGAGCCTAGGTTTTTGAACTTGATTTTGGTGAACTTCAATTTATCCCTAGTCATGTGTCTGGAGCATCCACTATCCAACATCCACTGGTCCAAATCTTTATGTTCCTACACATAAAATATGTTTGATTTGGATCCATTTATGTAGAAGTAAGGATAGATTAATTGAATTTCACGGCCTAATCTGTCTCACCCACATCTAAGGTTATCAAGCATGTTGACCTTATAGGTTTCTTTTGTGAGACAGGTTTTCAGTATTAGTTACAAAATTGAGTTTGAATTAATTTTGAAATTGAATTTGAAAAATATTAGGTGAAATCTTAATTTTAAAAAAATATTAAGTGTAGAATTAATTTTGAGAATGTTAAGTGTTGAAGTAATTTTGAAAATGTTAAATATAGAATTAATTTTGAAAATGTAGAATTAATTTGTAGAATTAATTTTGAAAATGATAAGTGTAGAATTAATTTGATTGGTTTGGACTAAATTATTGGGTCCTAAACATCTCACTCAATTCTAAGTGACAAAACTTGTTTCCTTATTTGTTTTGTGAGATGTATTATTTTTATCTTTGATTTAATGTTAAATCTAAGATTTAATTAAAACTTATGTTAGATTTGAGTTTACCAAATAGTAATTTAAAAGTGAGTTTCAATAATCGGCTTCCAGGTCTTGGCGAGGCACAGAGGCCTTCTTTGGCCGTAGCCTTATTGGATCAACAACACTTTCCTAGATAAAGCATTTTACCGAAAGTTCATTTTCAAATTATTTTTTGATAAACTCTGGTCTAACTAGCTTAGGATTTGGAGAGGTAGCTTCGGCTAGTTCAACCGGACTAAATAGACCAAATAGGGTACGCCTTACCCTACTTGACTCCTTAGACATGCTTCCCTAACGTACTATCATTTCATCCACTCCTAATACTATTTGTTCAAGTTTCAAGTAAGTCTTGTCCTTAACTAACCATTCCTTAAGTCTAAAATGAAATTGCGTAAATGAAATAAAGAAGCATCAAGTAGAAAAAAATTTATCTAAGTATAAAAATAGTTTTTATATTGGCTCCCCTGGATTGAAGCCTCGAGATGGGTTAGGCAAGATGTGAATCTTGTCCGTGGGGATTCAATATTGGTTTGGTCAAGCTTGTTTGTTCAAACTTAGCTTTGGTACCCATGCTTGGACTCGGGTTCTAGGTTGGTTCAATACGGAATAGTAAGATCGGTGTCGCGAGTTGGTTCGATAGCCTAGTCCGGATCGATTAAGAACTGCCTTCTGTTTTCCAAGAATCATGTCAAGATTCTTGGAACCTGAAGTGAATCGTTCTAATGCGGCTCTGAGTTCCTTGACTTGAGTTTTCAAGGAGGAATTCTCTACCTCAAGCTTTTGAGCTTGAGTCAAGGTTCCTTCTTGAACTGACTCGGTCGAGGAACTCGAGCTGACTTCCTCTTCCAGGAGTTTGACTTCCTGTCGGAGGGTTTCAACCCAGACGTTGGCTTTCGCCAACTTGCGTGATAAATATGAAATAAGATTGTAAAGCTCCGATTCAGGATAGCCTTTTACCATAATCCGTCCGTCCTCCGAGATCGAGAGCTTTCCGCTATCGACGTCTTCATCAGGTTCTGATTCTATTCCGGAGTCGATGTCTTCCGAGGCGGTCAGCGCGAGGAGGTTGGAGTGCGGAGCCTCTTCTTCTTCCTCAGAGGATGATTCGTCCCATGTGGCTTGCAGTGCCTTCTTCTTCCGAGCATTCTTGTTTTCCTTTAGGTTAGGGCACTCCGATCTGAAGTGACCCTTCTTGTTGCACTCGTAACACATTACGTTGCTTTTATTCTTCTGGCTTGTTGAGGGTTCAGCTGGATCATCATTCTTCTGAGTCATCTTCTTTTTGCTCATTTGATTCTTTAGCACCTTGTAGTAGTCACGAGCCAACTGGACCAGTTTTGGATGATTTACTCCATCGTCATCGGACTCCGAATCTGAGTCGGACTCGAGTATTGGTGGTTGCTTCTTCTTTTGTGATTTTCCCGAAATTTTCCCTGCAACAAAAGCTATACTTTTCTCGACCATTGTAGTATTAGTTTGCTCATGTAATTCTAATTCTGAGAACAATTCATCAAGCTTAATTTCAGAAAGGTTCCTAGAAATCTTGTAGGCATCCACCATAGATGCCCACAGTGAGTTCCTTGAGAACGAGTTCAGAGTATACCTTATTAGGTCACTATTTTCCACCTTATGACCTATTGTATGTAGCTCATTCATCAGCTCTTGGATCCTTGCGTGGAGCTGTGCTGCAGTTTCACCATCGTACATCTTGACAGTGTAGAGTTTGTTGAGTAGCAGTTCTCTTTTACTAATCCGCATATCTGACGTACCCTCGTGCAGTTCGATCAATTTGTTCCAAAGTTCCTTTGCGCTGCTGAAGGGTCCGACACGGTTCAGCTCTTCCTTGGTTAAGCCACATTGCAGTGTTTATGTGGCCTTTGCGTCTGCTTCAATTTTCTTCTTGAGTGGTTCATCCCACTCTGTGTAGTCTTACACCTCACCTTATGCATTCTTGGGGATCTCCAGTCCGAACTGGATGATTATCCACATGTCCACCTGAGTTTTCATGTGCACCTCCATCCTGCTCTTCCAATAGGAGAAGTCTTCTCCTGAAAAGAGTGGTGGTCTGGCGGTGCTGTAGCCTTCTTGCATGACCATGGATTTTAATCTGAAAAATTTACACAAAAAACTTTGTTCCAAGACTAAGTCTTGGATTAGTAATGTGGTAACAAAAATAATAAAAAAATCGAGTGGTGTTGCACCAACCTCGATGAACGAAAAAGTTACGAACGAAAAAATATTTTAAAAGGAAATCTGAAAATTGCTCAATTGGTGGTTGCACCATATTTGAGCCACCCGCTCTGATACCACTTGTGGGATCATTTAGAATCGATAGATGGGGGGTGAATATCGATAAAAAAATTTCGGATATAAAAAGAATATTTCGCAGCGGAAATTCACAACAATGCTAACACACTTTCTTTTACTTAGTTCGGAGTCTAGATCAGCTCCTACTCTAAGGCCCACAGTCCTTGACCGTTTACGTTGGGCAATTCTATATTTTGGAAAAAGATTACAAAATTGAAGCACGAATACAGAATTGAATTTAAGCAAATAAATTAAACAAATACCGATGACCGAAAAAGGACTCGAAGATCAGAGCAGCGGGTCATCGTTGGCGCTTGAAACTTGAGCACAGAGAAGTTAGAATTGAGCGCTTGAGTACTTGCGTTGAAAGAATTATTGTCTGGAAGCAAGGGGTGAACCCCTTTATATACAGCTGTCTGGGGCGCCTGTGTTGAGTAGGGCGCCTGACATGTGGGTCTATCTGCGCACATCCTCATCCGCAGACTTGGCCAGCGCTTATCCCTTCATCCAGGGCGCCTGGGACATCTAGGGTGCTTGTATGCTCACGGGCGCCTCCCTTACTGACGTGGAGGCTCAGCTTCGCAGACTGATGGAAACACCCTTCTGGGGCGCCTGTATCCATATAGGCGCCTGTATGCTTATGCGCCTGGGATGCAGAGAACTCCATCCTTTGTTCTTGCAACTAGGGTTAGTTCCAAAACACAAATAATAGATAAATTAGGTACAGTTAACAGCCTACGCTGTCTTGGTTCTGACTTTGGGCTTCCCAAATAGAAGCCTAGGTCGAACCAACGCCTAATATCCCCTCTTTCAGGGAACGCATCCTCGCCTACTCCTCTCATGAGAATTTACCTTTTGTCAACTGGCTCCTCCGATTGGACTTTTGTCTGATCTTCCGGATCAGGACTTCATGCCCAGTCCACGACCAAGACTTATTGCCCAACCCTCGGTCAGGTCTTCGGTGCCCAGCCCTCGGCCAGGACTTATTGCCCAATTCCTTGAATCAGGACTTCGTGCCCAGTCCACGACCAGGACTTATTGCCCAACCCTTGGTCAGGTCTTCGGTGCCCCGCTCTCGGCCAGGACTTATTGCCCAATTCCATGAACCAGGACTTCGTGCCTAGCTTACCTAGGACTTTTCCTGCACACTTAAACAAATTCATTAGATCACAATATACTATTAACTTATGAACCCTTTGCCATTATCAAAACCCAGGTTCGATCTTGGTGCTTCCGGCACCAACAGATTCCTTCCGGAACATTCCTCTAACATGGTTGATCCATATGCGTTGAATAAAAAAAATTTGATAAACTAAGTAACAGATGAACCTGGGCAATCGGTTCGGTCCTACGAATGTTTTCCACTAACCGCTAAAATAAATCGGGAAGCACTCACGGCAGGCAGATTCGCACCCCATTTGGAAGAATTTTTTTTACAAAATATATCATAGTTGAGGATTGAACCACGAATACCTAGAATGATGACTAATCACCTTATCGTTGCACCATAGCCCTAGGGGCCATATGCATTGAATTAGAATATGTGACAAGAAGAGTCTTCAGAAACAAGTATAATGAAACCCTAGCTAGGATATCAACCCATGCTAGATCAACACATTCCATATCAGCAAGCCAAATCTATGCACCCTTCTCTGTATCAACAAATCATACTCACATAGAATCCTCCAATTACACTAAGGACGAACACACTACTTAGTGTTTGGCTCCCAAACTCTTTGACAAACTTAGTCTTTTGAGTTCTTCATCTAGCTCAGCCTCTTGAGCTCTCTATCCAGCTTGGTCTCTCGAATTTGAAAAGCCTTCCTGATGGTTGTGTACATTGAACATGTTTCACAAAATGTGCACCAATAAAAAAAATAATAAACAAATCAATCCAAAAAAGGGATCATGACTCAATTTGGTACACAGCGGCAAGAAGTAATCCGACGATACCAAGTGAGATGCTGCCGGCGGTAGGGGCCTCTGGAGGTGAGTAGGTGACCGGCGGAGGGAAGACATTCGGTGGCACAACCTTGCGGCAATGGCGGCGCGTCAGATGGCAGTACCTTTCTGTTGTCCATTGCTTGGATGAGGGGTTGCCGGTGGTCGTCGAACGTTCGTCAATAAGGGCTTCAGGTGGAGAGGTCGACGATGGCAAGGGCACCGACGGGGGGGGGGGGGGGGGGGGGGCGGGAGTGCTTCCTTGGGTAGCAACGACAAGGAGAGAGGAGGAGAGGAGAAGCAATAATCTAAACCTAATCAAATTAGGTTTTGGGTGGTTCAAGTCTCTGTTTCATTCTCTAATCTATATCTTTATATAGATATTTTATCGAGTTTGAATAGAAAATTCAATCCCGTACCTACTAAGCCGAAACTATATCGATTAGCCTTAAGTTTAGTTCAAGGCCAACCCACGTAGATTCAAAACCAAATTACTTAGTTCAATAACTAAATAACTTTTAATTAAAACCAAGCCAATTTGGTTTATAATTAAATCAAAGAGCGTCCAATTCATCTTCAAAATACATGGCCCATCCACGCTTCCTTCCCGATAAAGATCTTTCCATATTTGCCCTTTGTCTATTCCAATCAGACTCAATCTCTCTCGATTTGAGAATCCAGTTTCCAAACTTATTTTATGTCTTTCGGATAATACTCGTACTACGTAAGACCTTATAGATTCCCAGTTATATTCGTATTCGTAATTAATCATTAATTATGAATATATCATGAGTGACGCCTAGCAGTACATCATCACTCCCAATTGACCTGAAAATCAACGATTAATCTCACAACCACTAAAAAACCTTTTAGCAACTACAATGAATAGTGTCTCTCATTCCTTTCACTCATCTTATACCCACTTGGTTCAAAACATGTTCTATGTGTCAATCCCCACTAGACAGACTACGTCATACCTAGCCCAAGTTATACTTCCTCATCTTGTGGATTCAAATTACTCATACATGTGTCCAAGAGTACCATACTCTTGACATGTGATATTTTGGCTAAAGATTTCGAGTAATAATCCTGACAAGTACTCATAGAGTATGCATCTCCTTATGCAAGGAGAGGTGAATCCTCTGTAGGCTATTCAAAATACCTTCGAGCACTTCAACTTATACCTAATCATACCGTACCACACCTCCGTCAAGATGTATTGACTAAGATGTCAAAGTATAAGGCTCCATAATCAAGGTAACTTAAATACCTCAAGTCAAATGAAACTCGTACTTAAACTGTAATGAGATCTTCATTGATATATATATATATATATATAGAACCATATGAAATCTTATGACAGGTCACTCCAATGAACTAGTTTCCCTTAACTAACATACACGTTTAACTCTCGATATTCCAATGCCTCCAACTAGCGAGGAGTAGATACTTGGTTAAACTAAGGAAACGTGCTAGTCTCTCAGAATTGATGATGTCCCAACCCATCAATTCAACGATTAGGAAATATTTCAATACATTAATAATTACGCATATATAGATGCTTACTAGTTGTGATCTAATCACAAATTCTCTCATGTTATAAATCTTATCACGGACATTCAGTAAATGAGTTTAAGATCCAATCATATACATATAGTATGTATACTAAATAGTGAATCTTTATTTATCTAATAAATAACATATTTCATAAGGTGATTATCTTAGGACATCTCTCAAATATAACATACTCTCACTTGACATAATGTCAATCGCCATGGTATCCAACACCATAGGTTTAGACGTGACTCTCAAACTTATTTTGTGATAGAGCTTTTGTCAAAAGATATGCTAGGTTCCTTTTAGTGGGAATCTTCTCAATTTGTATTTCTTTCCTACTGATTATCTCTCTGATCAAATGATAATGTCGAAGAACATATTTGGATCGTTGGCCAGACATGGGTTCCTTCACCTGCGCGATGGCTCCATTGTCACCATAGTAAACTGGTAATTCTTCAACAATGATTGGAACCACTCCAAGTTCAGAGATGAACTTCTTGATCCAAACCACATCATTTGCTACTTCAGAAGCCACAATGTATATGCCTCTGTGGTAGAATCAACTATGATGTCTTGCTTAAAACTCTTCCAACTTATTGCGCCTCCATTCAACATGAATATGTACCCAAATTGAGACTTGAAGTCATTCTTGTTTGTTTAGAAGCTGACATCAGTATATCCACGTGTAACCATATCACTATCTCTATATACCAAGAACACATCCTTAGTTCTTCTTAAGTACATAAGAATTGCCTTGACAACCACCCAATGATCCATGCCTAGATCTGATTGGTATTTGCTCGTGACACTCAGAACATATAATACATCAAGCCTCATACATAACTAGCATATATGATAGATCCTATCACAGACGCATAGGGTATCTTACTCATGCAAATCCTCTCGTCATCTGTGTGTGGGCACATAGATTTTGAAAGGTGAATCGCATGTTGCATGGGTATAAAACCTTTCTCAGACACATCCATGCTAAACCGCTTTTGCACTCTATCCATATATATATAGACTATGAAAGACCAAACCGCCTTTTCGATCTATCTTTATATATCTTAATCCTGAATAAATATATTGTTTCTCCCATGTCTTTCATGGAGAACATTTTGGATAACCAAACTTTAACTATCTGTAGAATAGATACATCGTTTTCTATAAGCAACAGGTCATCGTCATATAATACTAGGAATACTACCACACTCTCACTAACCTTCTTATACACACAAGGTTCATGAGGATTTTGTGAGAAATCAAACTCTTTGATTGTCTCATCAAAATGGATATTCTAACTCCTGGATGCTTGCTTTAATACATGAATGGATAGTTAAAGTTTGTATATTTTATTTTTATCAACGAATGTGAAACTCTCGAGTTGTATCATATACATATCCTCAAACAGATTTCCATTGAGGAAGGTTATTTTCACATTAATCTATCATATTTCATAATTGTAATGAGTTGCAATGACTAGAAGTATCTGAATAGATATAAGTATAGTCACTGGTGAGAAGGTTTCATTATAGTCAATGCATTGCCTTTGACGATAGACTTTCACCACTAATCTTGCTTTATAGGTAAGTATATTACCATCCATGTCAATTTTCTTCTTGAAAACTCACTTTCACTCAATAGGCATAATGCATTTAGGTGGGTTTACCATGTTCCAAACTTAGTTTTCGTACTGGAATCCATTTCCTACTTCATGACTGTTAGTCACTTGTCACTTTCAAAACTGTAGGACCGGTGCCGTCGATAGAGGGGGGGGGTGAATATCAACCGTAAAATATTCGAGGAAATTAGTAAACTTTCTATCGTTCTAAAATCAGAGTTAGTAGCACAGCGAAAAAGTAAAACAGAAAAATAAAAGAAATAACAACACAGCAGACACGCGGGATTTATTTACTTGGTTCCCGACCCCCCTGGGTCAGTACGTCCAAGGCCTATGTACTCAGCGTGAGTCCACTATTGGTCTCCTTTCCAGAATTTCCGCCTCAAATAAAAGAAATAACAACACAGCAGATACGCGGGATTTATTTACTTGGTTCCTTACCCCCCTGGGTCAGTATGTCCAAGGCCTATGTACTCGGCGTGAGTCCACTATTGAAAGCATAGTAATACTAAGTACTTAAATTTCCAGAATAAATCCATTTTGAACAGTATTGTGCAATTCTGAAAAATATTTTGTATTTGTAAGAAAGTGTTTGATTTGAAAGGTTTTCCTTAGAAAAATTTAGAAAAGATTTTTCAAGTACTTTTGAGATAAATTGAGTTTTTAAAAAATGCAAGTTCTTTTTGAGAAATATTATGATCTTTGAAAAATGCAAGTACTTTTTGAGAAATATAAGAAACTTTGAAAGATATTATGCAATTTTTGGAAAAAATTTACAATTTTGGAAAGTATAAGTACTGTTTTGAAAAGATATTATGCGTTTTGAAAACATAATATTTTACTTGACTAGGTTTCTTTTCCAGTCTGACACAATCCTAGGAAACCTTGTTAACTACAAGGACATTTTCCTAAGTGTCCTGAAAATTCTCCAACCCAAGTAAATATTACTTCAAAAACAATTTCATAAGCCACAAAAATTCTGAAAAATAGCATAATAGTATTTTGAAAGACTTATATTTTCAGCAAGATTTTGAAGATATAGTTCATGAAAACATGTTATTAAATAATTCTTTTAATTTGACCTCCCCCTAAACTTGACCTAGTCCTAGGAAACTTGTTGACCACAAGTACTCTTCCTCTAAGTCTTTAGGGTTTAGTGCAGATCAAAGAAATTATATGATAATTACCAAAAAAAACTTTTCAGAATTTCTTCTTTTGACTCAGACTCCCCCTAAATCTGACACATCCTTGGAGTCCTTGTAGATCATTAAGTAGACCTTCCTCTGTGTCTTTAGGGTTTATCAGAATCAAATGAGACCTCGGCACAATAATTTTAAAGCACAGTTTTAAAATTTCGAAGCATATTTTGAAATTAAGGTAATTTGTTAGATATAGTTTATGAAAAACATAAGACATAGTATTTAAAGCACAGTTTTCGAAAACTATTTTAAAAGACAGTGATTTTTCAAAAGACATTTTTAAAAGAAAATTAAAGGAATAAACCACTCCCCCTGTACCCAACACCATTTGACTCTATCTAAGTGCCTTAAGGAACTTTAGTGTTGTCCTAGAAGACTTGTGTCTAATTGTGTGAGTCAAACAATTTTTTAAAAGGATATAATTTTTAAAAACATATAATATATAATCAATCAGACAAGCATGAATTCCATAAAAATATTATTATGTTAAAGCACTATTTTGAAAGTATATTTTTAGAAAAATATTCTAACAATTTTGAAAAATAATTTTGAAAATAATTTTTCAATTTATTAGTCCTTAACATCTCACCTATTTTAGATGTCTCAATACAACAAGCATGGTTGCCTTATGTGTGCATTGTGAGATGCTTGAATCATTTTTCTTAATTTATTATTAAATCTAAGACTTAATTGAAGCTTGTGATAGATTCAAATCTAACAATAGTAAAGTGAATTTGATTTTCAATAATTGACTTCCATGTCTTGGCGAGGCACAAGGTCTTCTTTGACCGTAGCCTTATTGAATCATCAACCCTTTCCTTGACAAAGCCTTTTATAGAAAATTTATCTTCAAGTTACTTCTTGAGATATTTTGGTCTAACTAGCTTAGGTTTTGGATCGGTAGCTTCGGCTAGTTCCACCAGAAGGCTTCCCTAACGTACTATCATCTCACCTCCACCTAATACTAGGTTGATCAAGTTTCAATTATTCTTTTTTCTATAACCGTTCTAATTTATGCATAAAATTAAACGTGAATGACATGACATATATTAAGAAAAATAGCATATGGATGACATGACAATTATGCATGAGTCAAACAAGTCAACAGACATTTTAATTAAGTTTCTAAAGATGTATCAAATTTTCGATTTGATACATGTCGTGTGAACCTTCGAATATGCCAACCCACTTTGACATATTTAATATTGTTAATTTTGATTGCTTCAGTTTGGGTAAATTTTATTTAGTTTGAGTTTAAGTTATTTAAGAATTAATTGGAATTGAGTTAATTAAGGATTAATTAACTTAATTTAAATTAATTAAGGATTGAATTAATTTGAATCATTTGAATTTGAATTAATTAAGATTTAATTGAATTAATTTGAATTTGATTTAATTAAGATTTAATTGAATTAATTTGAATTTGATTTAATTAAGATTTAATTAAATTAATTTAAGTTAATTTGAATTTGATTTAATTAAGATTTAATTGAATTGATTTAAGTTAATTTGAATTTGATTTGATTAAGATTTAATTGAATTGATTTGAATTGATTTAATTAAGATTTAATTAAATTAATTTGAATTAATTTGAATTTGATTTAATTAATATTTAATTGAATTAATTTAGGTTAATTTGAATTTGTTTAAGTTGATTAAATTAAAGTGAGGATTAATTTCGAATTAATTAACATTAAAGTTCAGAATTAATTGATCTTAAAACTAAAGGATTAAGTTAAGTCTTAAAAATTAAAATTTAAACAAAGTTTTTAAGGTTTATCTTGATTTAATTTTCAAGATTTCTGGGTTGGTCAAAAGTTGTGGGTATAATTTTATCATCTTCATTATTTTGAAATTATCTGATTCCCTTACTATTTCTTCTTTATTTATCTTTTCATGTTTTTCTAATAATTCTAATTTATTTGAGTCCTTGTGAACTTTATTAATTATGGCCTTGATCTTAGAAAATTTCATCTCCTCCTCAAAATTAGATCTTTCAATATCCTCAAAGTAGGAGGAGTAATATGAGCCACTAATTAATGTTTTGTAATAATCTTTAATATTATCTATAATAAAGTTATCATCTAGGAGAATTTCATCTTTATTATCCTCCAGAATATTTTCAAGAATTTCAGAGTTATCTTTATGAATTTCAAATTTGAATTCAGTATTATCCTTAAGATTTTCAAATTTGAATTCAGTCTTATCCTTAAGATTTTGAAATTTGAATTCAGTCTTATCCTTAAGATTTTCAAAATTTGAATTCAGTGTTATCCTTAGGATTTTCAAATTTGAATTTAGTCTTATCCTTAAGATTTTCAAATTTGAATTTAGTCTTATCCTTAAGATTTTTAAATTTGAATTCAGTGTTATCCTTAGGATTTTCAAATTTGAATTCAGTTTTATACAAAGGATTTTCAAATTTGAATTCATAATTATCCGAATTAAAATTGTCAGAGTTTTCAGTATTAATTTCAGTAATTTTATCAGATCTATTTTCAGAATTAAAATTAAGATTAATTTCAGAATTAATTTTACAGATTAATTTATTGGTATTGATAATTAAATAGTTAATTTTTGATAGTTTATTACTGTCTACATTATCTAGTTGATCATGCAAGACATTAATTTGCATATTTACACAATTTAATTTTTTGGTAAAATTATCTAAATAATTTACATAAGAAAATGCAGGAGATTTAAAAATTTTCGGAACATAAATTTTACGTACCTTTACCGGACATTTATTTTTGTAGTGCCCGTATTTCTCGCATTTGAAGCATCTGATGTGGTCCTTGTTCCTTCGGACTTTTGGCGCTGGTGCCTCCTTTGCCACCGGTGAGGATCGATTCTTACGAGTGGGGCACTGATTTTTATAGTGTCCTCTCTCCCTGCACGTGAAATATATAATATGGAATTTAAAATTTGACATTTAAAAAAAATTGTACCTGATTCACCCCTGGGCTCCCCCTCAACTCCTGGCGTCGTTGCTCCGTCGGCGGTTAGTCCGGTGAAGAGCGGTCTGGCTCTGATACCACTTGTAGGACCGGTGTCGTCGATAGAGGGGGGGGGTAAATATCGACAGTAAAATCTTTGCGGAAATTAGTAAACTTTCTATCGTTCTAAAATCAGAGTTAGTAGCACAGCGAAAAAGTAAAACAGAAAAATAAAAGAAATAACAACACAGCAGACACGCGGGATTTATTTACTTGGTTCCCGACCCCCCTGGCTCAGTATGTCCAAGGCCTATGTACTCGGCGTGAGTCCTCTATTGGTCTCCTTTCTGGAATTTCCGGAGGCGGAGAAAACCCGTCTTACAGTGCAGAATTACAATAAGAAAGATATGAAATTAAGTGCGGAATAATAAAAAGCAAACCAAACAATTAAGGTCGAAGCCTCGGCCGAACTGGACCTCCGAAGTGCCGCGCACTTCCTCCTGGAGCCTCCCGGTCGCAGAACCTCGTCTTTAGCGCTTTGTCGTCAGTCAGAATGATCAGAATCGCTCTTGGAAGTTGTGTTTGAAGCTGAGGGGTCGAAGCCCCTTTTATAGGCTTCATACGGGCGCCTGTGATGATGGGGGCACCCCTATAGACTTGGTCAAACTTTATCCCCACGGCGAACTCGTCGCAGCTGATAAAACCTTTGACCAGGGCGCCCCGGACCTCCCAGGCGCCTGAATGAAAGCTTATGTCTATTTCGAACTCGAAACAGCAAATACAGCTTTCAACTTAGGCGCCTATATCATCCCGGGCGCTTGAATGGAAGCCTATTCTGCCTTCTTCACGAAACTGCAACTTTGTTCATTGAGCCAGGCGCCCCTATTGATGGGGGTGCCTGACCTCTTAGTTTCCAGCCGCCTTTTGTGTGATTTCCCTGCTTTGTCTTCCATTCTTGGTACCTGCAAGATACACAAATACAAAGCAAATATACACACAATATTAGCCTTAAGGACTTGGTTTTGACTTCGGATTTCCACGAAACCCTAGGTCAAACCGACGCAAGTTCCCACCCCCATGAACGCGCCTTTCACCTACTCCATTCAGGAGACGGTTGCCACCCAGTCCTTCGGGTGGACTTTTACTTAGCCTCTGATACTCTCGGATCTCGAGACGTCCAAACCCTGACCCGTCTCTACTTCTGTCCTTAGTCATCGCTCAGCTAAGTTGCTCAATCCCTCGGACCAAGACTTCGTGCCCAAACCCTATGTCCAGGATTTTGGTGCCCAACCCTCGGCCAGGTCTTCGTGCCCAATTCCTCGAACCAGGTCTTCAGTGCCCAACCCTCGGCCAGGTCTTCTTGACCAGTCCTCGACTAGGACTTAGTGCCCACCTTCTGAGCAGGTCTTCGGTGCCCAACCCTTTGTCAGGACTTAGTGCCCAATCCATGATCAGGACTTAGTGCCCAATTCTTCGAACTAGGACTTATTGCCTAGATTTACTAGGACTTTGGTCCATTTTGTTACTCCTCTCTTAACTCCCCTTCTCTTGTTTGATGTATCACTGACATCACTGATGCAACTTGCACCAACAAAAACTTCTCAAAATTTCTTCATAATCAGTAGGCTAGTCATCCTCAATGAGCAACACACCATTCGATTCACTTATGGGAAATCCATATCTCTCAAGAATATTGCGTGCCCTACTAGATCTACGAAGAGGTTATGTCTCCATAGATTCAGCCGATAGCTCATCATTATAAGTAATCAATTGTGGTTCTTGACTAGGTGTCTCTTCTGTGGTTATTGGAGCCTCTTGAACCTCCTCAAGTTCAACTTTACTCCTACTATTTTCCTTCAAGAGAAACTCTTTTTTTAGGAATACAACATGCCTTAAAACAAATACTTTTGCTCAAGGGGATGATAGAATTGGTAACCTCTTGTTTCCTTAGGGTAACGAATAAATAGACACTTATCAGACTTAGCATCCAACTTATCTGATATAGTCTTCTTAACATAAGTAGAACAACCCCATATCTTCAAATAAGATAGGTGATGTGTCTTACCAATTCATTTTGTTGATGTAGTTTACATTAACTGTCAAACTCAGATTTTGATGAATGACAAATAGGTTAGGTGTGTTATTTTCTAACCTTGTTACCGAGTGTGTAGGATTGAAAAGCTTAGAACTTGACACCAGGCCAAAGTCTAGGGTGTTGGAGTCCTAACAAAAAATTCAAGGTGGTGGAGTCTTGGCAAAAGTCCAGTTGGGTCCGCGAAGCTCGTAATTGGCCGAAGGCCAAGTTGGTGGAGACTTGGCAAAAGTCCTAGTGGGTTAATGAGCTAAGTAGATCTGCACAAGTAAGCTAAGTCACTGGAGAAGCGAATTTCGGTGAGGATGAGTCTTAGGTGGGACTGTAGGTGCGGTCCAACTTATAGTCATTTTGGCGATCTAAGCTGGGGCCTTGACTAGATCCTGATCTTGGGAAAACAGGATCTAAGTCATAAACATTTATAAACTATTCATATATATATATATATGTTTCTAATTCTATGTTGTAGAGACATACATAGAGTTTCGAATTCTGGATGCATGGTCACTGACAGAGCCTGATTCAAAGTTCGGAATCAAAAGTTGTGACCTCTAGAAAATTGCTGTGTCAAACAGCAAAACCAAGGCGCCTCAGATTGAAACTGAGGTGCCTTAGATCAGACTTAAGGCGCCTTTAAGACAATAAAATGCATAGTTTCCGAATCAGATAAGCCTTGGAAGTGAGACGCCTCAGTTGGGAACTGAGACCCCTCAAATGCTTTATAAAAGGGTAGTTTGAGGTGGCTTTCGTACACAACTCATTTTTCAAGCTTCTCCAAGCCTTTTTCTATTCCATCTTCGTGCGGTAGCTTCTACTATGACTTGATTATGATCGACTGCTGTTGAAAGACTAATGCCACACTTGAGCTCGACTGAGATTCTACATCCGTGTTGGTAACAATTTAAGTTCTTTATTTAATTCATTATTACTTATAGGAAGTGTAGGGTTGTTACGCTTCCTACTCATCTTTTCTATTCGATCATTCTACCGGGAGTTTACTGGTAGAGAGTATTAGTGGATTGCTTATCGAAAAGGTCCAAGGGACATGGGCCTTACACTAGGAGTCGCCAAAGGCTTCAAAGCAAGTAAAACTGAACCATGACCGCATGATTGCTTTTTCGTTATTTTCCGCTGCACTGGCTCATGTTTTTATAACTTTGAAAAATCGTCATTTATTTTTAAATAGGCATATGATTTAACCCCCCCTCTCATGTGCAACGGTCCTACAAGTGGTATCAGAGCCTTGTTTGCTCTGAATTGGTGTAACCACCATAAGAACTGGGGTTTTTTCTATCGATATTTTGGTTTTTCGTGCATAGTCTAAGTTTGGTTCAAATACCTTTGCTTAGATTTTTTTTCTTGTTTGTTCGGATTTACTTGAAGTTGGTGTAACACCACTCGAGTTACTTTTATTATTTATTTCTTTCCACACTACTAATCCAAGATCTAGTCTTGGGATTTTATTTTCTTTGTTTTTTTCTATGTGCAAGACTCCTGGAAGGCCCAAAAGGAAGGATGTAGCATCCATGAACCTCCTCCATATGATAATGAGGATTCAACTACTGGAGGTGTACAATGGAGGTGTTCTTGGAAAGTCAAGATTTCAACAATATATTGGTTTTGAGATACCCATCTCAAGACGTAGGACTAAACGATAAGGTAAGTGAGTCAATTTGTAAAGTTCTACCTAACAATATTTTCCATAGACTAGATGAATACAAGAATGCCTATGATATTTAGACTTGGCTGATCGAGTTGCATGAGAACCCGATGAAGCTAGAGGATCAAGTCAAACTTGAGTTTGAATCTGAGTCTGAATTCACAAAGCTAACCATAGAATCAGACTCAGAAGAGCTAGAACAAGTTAGCTATATAGCAGTGGTGGATAAAGAGGAGGTAATTGGAACCGAGTCCAAGTTCGAGCAAGAGACCAAATCTGAGACAACAATGGACAAAGGAGAGAATCCTAATGAGGATTCAAAAGGTAAACTTGTGAATTTAAAGTTTAATAGGCATATACCTGTTTTAGATATAGTGAAAGAGAACATTACAAGAGCAAATGCCCAACCTACAACAATCGATCCACGCAATCGGAGGCAAAGAAGAAATCAATGCTAGAAGTCCAGAAGGGAAAAGAGCACATTAGATGCTTCAAGTGCCAAAAGTTTGATCATTATAAAAATCAATGCCCAAAAAGAAGACTCAAGGATCCAGGGAGAGCAATCAAGGTCAGTAAGTTTATGTCTTATGAAATCCATTATTTACATAACATGTTAGTGATAACAAAATACCTGATAATTATTGCTCTAGTTTAGTACTTCCTGAAATGTTAGATATGCATGTTCACTCAAACAAATTAACTAATCCAACTAAATTAATTAATCAAGTTAATTCGAATCCACACTTAAGTTTCAGAAAATTACAAAAATAAAATAAACTTTTGAAAACTAAAATTTATAAACTAGAAATGTTAACCAAGAAGTTTACCAACTCACAAAGTCTAGACTTGGATTGCAAGTCTAAGTCAAATATAAATCAAGAACCTAAACAAAGTTATAATCAAGCCTTCTATGACTATCAAACTGATCACTCTGAAAAAAATATATGATTTAGGAGGAGACTCCAAACTAGTTGGTACCTCAAAATGAACCTCACTTGTTAGGGTATAAAAAGCTAATTTAACACTTGTCCTACTTAGTACTAGGGTGGGGTGAGATGATAGTACGCTAGAAAAGTCTATTTAAGGAGCCAGGTAGGGTAAGACGTACCTTATTTGGTCTTTTTAGTTCGGTGAAACTAGCCGAAGTTACCTCATCACATCCTAGACTAGTTAGACTAGGCTTTCTCAAAGAGTAAGGCGAAAATATAATTTCTTTAAAAGACTTTGTCTAGGAAAGGGTCGTTGCTCCGTTACTCAAGAAGGCTCCTCTGTCTCAACAAAACCTGGAAGCCGATTATTGAAATGTACTTTTAAATTACTACTAATTAAACTTGAATCTAAGACAAGGTCAAATTATCCTTTCTAAATCAACTCAATTTATCTCACAAAATTATATGATTACCTCAGTTGATAACTTTAGACTGAGTTAGATGATTAAGGATAACAAAATTTGAATTCTTCTTTACTTCAACCTTAATTCAAATTTTAACCCAAATTAAAATTTTACCTTAATTCAAACCTTAACTCAAAGTAAAATTTTACTTTAATTTAATTTTAACCTTAATTGAAATTTCACTTTAATCGATTTATCTTCAACTCTAAAACATTAATTTTATACATTCAACATTTATGACAACTTTAAGTGATTTTTAAACTTTAATTAAAATCATGATTTAAAACTTAATTAATTTTCAAATCTTAAACATTAAATCTTTTATTTTCAACTTTAATTAATTTTTAATCTTAATTTTTAAATATCAACTTTTTCAATCTTAATGAATTTCAAAATTTAAATCGTTTTAAAGTTTTTAACTTTGATTTTAACTTTAATCAACTTTTAGAACTTCAATTTAAATCCTTAAATATTAATTTTAATATTTTAATTTTCTAACTTTAAATTTTAAAAGTTAATCCTCAATTTTATTAATTTTAACTTTAATTAATTATGTTAATTCAAAATGCCTAAAACTTGATAAAGTTTATAAAAAAAATATTTAACTTAATTCTTGCCTTAAATTTCAATTAAAACATCAATGAAAATCTCAAATTTCACTTCATGCAAATCCCATTTTGAGTCACACTTTAACTTGATGATAATTATACTTGATAAAATAAGCATCTCTCTAAACACATAGAATTGTCTTGTTTGAACAATTAGAGTGAGTGAGATGCTAGGAAATTGAATTGAGAATTTTCAATAATATTTTAGTTAAAGGTTCTTGTAGCTAACAAAGGTAACCAAGAGAATGTCAAATTAAGGGGGAGGATTGAAATATTTTGAAAAATGATTTTGAGATTTGTTTACTTTGAAACTACTTCTTGAAAATTTGCCTGCAATTCTTTTAAAATTTCAAAATCATCTTTTGAAGAAATTAACTTTGGATTTCTTTTAAATATCTTTTTAAAATTAAAAATGCTCTTGAAAATAAAGATTGTTTTAATAATAAAAAAGAATTTTGAAAAGTATCTTTGAAAGATTAACTTAAAACTTCTTTGAAAATATGGCTTAGATTTTTTTTTAATTTACATAGTTTTGGAAAGTATGATTGATAAAAATTTGCCTGCAATTCTTTTAAAATTTCAAAATCATCTTTTGAAGAAATTAACTTTGGATTCCTTTTAAATATCTTTTTAAAATTAAAAATGCTCTTGAAAATAAAGATTGTTTTAATAATAAAAAAGAATTTTGAAAAGTATCTTTGAAAGATTAACTTAAAACTTCTTTGAAAATATGGCTTAGATTTTTTTTTAATTTACATAGTTTTGGAAAGTATGATTGATAAAAAAAATTCTTAAACATGTCTTTGAAAATATTTTTTTTCAAACCTCCAAAAATATTTTTTTAGAGTTCTGATAAATATTTTAAGTGTTCTTTTGATTTGGATATCCCTAAGACACAATAAGAAATTTAACTTGTGATTAACAAGGAATTCTAAGGGCGTGTCAAGTTAAAAAGAAGTCCTAATTGAAAGATCTGTTGGGGCAATCTATGGTCCGGAGTGACCATGTGTTTTGATGTTTGGGCAAAGGGTTTAAGTTAGGGTTACCCTTGTATTTGATATATGTATTTGAGTGTGCAGGGTTGCAGGATACACAGAGACTTAGCTGGATGACTTCGGGACCGGTGAAGGATGGCATGTGAGATAAGTCGTGGGCTTGCATGCATCCGAGGGACTATGGACAAAGCAGGGACGATGAGTCGAGGGAAGCGGACTTCAAGGCATACGTGAAGGATGACATGGAGGCATGGCGAGGGCTTGTGTGCGCATCTGAGGGACGAGAGCCAAAGTCGAAGAGGGCTTAAAGGCAACAGGTCGAGGTTGCTGGAGCAAGAACGATGAGTTGAGGGAAGCGGACTTCGAGGCATACGCGAAGGATGGCATGGAGGCATGCCGTGGGCTTGTGTGCGCATCTGATTGACGAGAGCCAAAGTTGAAGAAGGCTTGAAGGCAACAGATCAAGACTACTAGATGAGGAGTCAACTGAGTCGTGAGGGTTTAAGTGCTGAGTGAATTGTACTCGGGAAATCCTAGGGTTCGAGTGCTGAGGGAAATGTACTCGGGAAAGGGAAACCTTAGGTTTAGAAATGGATCAGTCGACTGGTGCCAGGGCAGTCGACTGATAAAGTCCACAGAAAGATCAGTCAACTGCCTATGGATCAGTCAACTGATAGTGACTCAAATTTGAACATTAAGCTGTAACGATCGAATCTGAGTGGGACCAGTCGACTGGCCTTGGTAACAATCATATCAGCCTAGAGCACTATTTAAAGGGGCTCAATTTTGACTGAAAGTTCTTGACGAAATTGGCTTTCGTTAAAGGCTAATTAGTAGTCTTTGTGCTTAGGAGTGTTGTCCAAATTGTGGCGAGGTTTCTCCACCCACAAGAGCTACACGAGCTAGCCGGAGGTCTTTCGGGGAGTCATCCACTGACGGATCGGGATCGTCCAGCTTACGGACAGCCGTGGAGTAGGAACTTATTTCCGAACCACGTAAACGATTTGTGTTATCATTGTTTAGATTATTATTTAGTTTTTCGCTTGTGCTTGGTAACACGTGTAGGGGAAGAAAAATCAAGAAGTAGCTAAACGGTAAGATCCTAACAAGATCAACCTGTTCCTTTGAATATCTTTGAACAATCATTTGAAAAGTTAATCTTTTGAATTTTTTTATTAGTTAATCCTTCTTGAAAAATTATTTTTATACTTACAAAATTATTTTTGAAAATTTAGTTTTGAAAAATACTTTAAATCGTTAATGCATATTTTTGAAAAGCTCTTGCATTAAGACTGAAAGTAATTTTTCTTTATTAAAAATATTCTTGTGAAAAGCTTATTGAAATTTTCTTTATGTTTTGGAAATTTTTAAGTTATTTTTGAAAAATTATCTTAGTAGTTTTCAAAAATGATTATCCTTTCTATAAACTTTAAACAAATTTTTGAATGAGTTTTTATTGGACATAGATTTTTGAGGATAGACATTTTGAAATTTTATTTGGCATTGACTATGTTTGAAAATTATTTCATTCTATACCTAATTTTTAAAAATGATTTTATCTTTGAACTTATCTTTAATAAAAAATATATGTTCTTTAAAAATATAACAAGTTTATTTTGAAAAATTACCTTGTTCTAGTTTAAATTGGGCTAGCAAAATTTCAACTCTTAACCTTAATGTGTGCTAGCCAAATAACAAACTTTGCTACTATTTGTTGGTTGGGTTATGTATTTGAAAATGTGACTTACATAGATTTGATTCTTTACTCCAATATATTTGACTGCATATGTGTGATAGACTAGACGTGTATTGTTTACTTTTCATTCAAGAACTTTGATGGGTTCGGGGAGCATTAATACTAGAGTTTATTTTCCTTATTAAAATATCCTCTTAAGAAAATTCATTATTGAAATTTTCGTCTTTTCAAAATATGCTTTGAAAAATATGTTTTGGAAAATTGTCTCAGTGGTTTTGGAAATAATTAGTTTGAAAAATTCAATCATAATTTTTAGATTTTCTTCATAAAATTTCTTTTTGAAACCTACTTTAACATACATTTTTGAAATTATGCATTTTTGAAAATATGCTTTTTAAATCCTGTTTATACTTTTAAACTAATTTTAAAGGCTAGTTTTTGAAAAATGCTTAAGGTGTCTTATAAATTGATAGGGTTGGATAGCCCGTGGCAGACACGTGAGATGAAGAAGCTGCGGGACATGGCACGTCATGTCGAGGTAACCCTCCTTCCCGAGCATCGGGACCCCCTCGGGGAACATGCCCTAGGAGGATAGCCAGAAGACCTTTTCCAGGATCCTTCCAGGGACCCCCCCCCCCCCCCCCCCCCCGAGGGGTGGGGCCCCGAGAGCGCCTCAGGCATTCTAGTGCCCGAGCTCACCTCGGGGTAGCGGAGCCCGATTTAGCTTCGACCTCAAGCAATTGTCCTCCTCCACCCCTCTTTTTTACGGACCTATGGATAAGTCTCCCCGTCGTAAGGAGTCATCACGACTCTTAAATATCCCAACGGGCCAAAGCGTAATAATGGCGCAGACCGTTTCAAAAGTCATCCAGTAACCGCCGAAAGAAGGGGGATGTGGCATAAATCACGGAGACGTGGCACTAAACGGGAGATGCGCCCAGTCTACCGCCCTCAGTATAAAAGGTAGTCCAACCCCTCCGGTAAAGGGGTTATGCTCTCTCAACTTTACACTCATTTTCCCTTCCTGCTGCCTTTACCCTCCATCAATTCACTGACTTGAACGTCGGAGTGGACTCCGCCAGACCCCTTCCAGCGTGTCCCCTAACACTCGTGTTAATCTCGCAGGGCACTGAGTTCCTCCCCGCCACAGCGACTTCCACATGGGCAGAACCCCGGTTACTGGACATCGTCATCGACTCCTTCCGGAACCAATTTGGTGTCGTCTGTGGGAAACTAACAAAGCACCTGAAGGAGCACCGATGGCAGGGCCGGAGGGACAACCCCTGGTACTTACAAGAGAGGAACTTGATTGCCTAGTGGTCAATGCCATTAAAGAGGCGCTGGAGCAATACCAAGTCGAACAGGCTGCTTCACAACAAGGGGATCCTGCGAGGGAGGAGATCCCCAGAGCCTCCGCCTCGCATTCACGGAGATCCATGACCCCGGTGGGGCGACGGGATGGAGCAGCCCTGGGCCCCCAAAGAGAGTCCCCCGGAGACATTGAGAAGGCCCACTCAGTGGCCTCCAGCGCCCGGAGGCACGGAGAGGAATAGGGAAAGAGGTATGAACCTAAGACCTTTCATAAGGTTCCCTTTACACCTTTCTCATCCGAAATTGTCGAAGACCCCATGCCCAAGCAGTTCCACGGGCCGGGGATCCCCGAGTATGATGGGAAGACAGTTTGAGAAGATCACGTCTGCAAATTTGAGAATGTTGTACTCCTGCACCAGTATACTAACGGTGTAAAGTGCCGGGTGTTCTTAAACACCCTGTTCGGAGCAGCTCAACGGTGGTTCTAGAGGCTGCCACAGGGTTCCATCAACTCCTTCGCGGAGTTCAGGACAGCCTTCCTTACCATTTCGTGAGCAGCCGTCGCTACTAGAAGACGACACTTAATCTGTTCGCCCTCAAGTAGATGCCTAAGGAACCACTCAAGGAGTACATCCAGTGGTTCAACCGGGTGGCGCAAAATGTGCCCAGTGCAACATCAGAGATACTCGTCAGTGTCTGCACCAAGGGCTCGCTGAAGGGACTTCTTCCGATCCTTGGTAAAGAAGCCCCCCGCCAGTTTCGATGATTTGCTGGGACGCTCCGTCAAGCATGTCAATGTGGAAGAAGTACAGTACGCCCGTCGCAAAGATCCAATCGGAGCCCCCCCCCTCTGGCGGCTCCCCGATCAGATAGGAGGGAGCCCCGCCCCAACTCAAGGAAAAGACCTTCACCCTGGGAAGGACCAGTGGGCCGGTAGGCGTCGGCTGGTTGAGACGGTAGACACCGAGCAGCCGGAGCCATTACCAAGGTACTGTAGTTATCATGGCAGCTCGACACATTTCACTAAGGAGTGTCACGCCTTGAGGAAGAAGTTTGGTGAGGAGGCAGATACCAAACCTCGAAGAAAGTGGAATAAGTTGGGGTATCGCAGAAGGTTTTCTCCTCGGCGACAGCATGCCGGGGAAAACGAGGCCCGACCTCGGTCTCGATCCCGATCGCGAGGTAGGAGTCGGGGGCCTTCACCCCGAAGATCTCTCTCCTTAGAAAGAGACCCCCAGAAGGGCAAGGCCCCCATGTGAGGCCCGCCCTCAGGTCATGTGGGAGTCATCTCCGGAGGACCTACTCGAGGAGACTCCAACCGAGCGAGGAAGTCTCATGCCCGGCGATTGGAAAACTACTACATTGGAACCAGCCGGAGTCAGGAACCCGACCCTACAATATCTTTTGGACCTGCCGACTTGGAAGAAGTGAAAGCTCCCCATGAAGACGTCATAGTGATCGTAGCTTGTATCGCTAACTACAAGGTTAAGCGCATCTTTGTGGACACAGGGATTTCCGTGAACATCTTGTATAAAGCGGCTTTTGAACAGATGCAGATCGATGAAGAGGAACTGCTCCCGGTCTCGACCTCACTGTTTGGCTTTACGGGGTATCGAGTACAACCGATAGGGCATATTACCCTGTCGCTCTCCTTGGGAAGTGACGCAATGGAGAGGACCAAAAGGACCCCCTTCTTGATTGTGGATGCACCCTCCTCCTACAATGCCATCTTGGGTCGACTTGCGCTCAGCACTTTCCAGGCAGTGGTCTCTGTGTACCACCAGAAGATAAAGTTCCGGCAGACAACCGAGTGGTGGAAGTCAGGGGAGATCAACTGGTATCTCGACGATGCTACAGCGAGGAGGTCCAAATAGAGCCCCGGAAGAACCCAATGGGTCTTGAGGGCTAGCTGAAGGAGGTCATGAACATAGGAGAAGGGCCAGTATTAGGGATGCTCGGGCTAGACTCTCCCTGTCCCGGTAAGATTTGCATTATATAATAAACGTCTTTTTGTGTATTTTTGCTGCCTTGCAGCAAACTCAGGTAATAAAAGCTGACGCCTCCTCAAGAGTATCAATGTACTACCGGAAGAGTCAAAACCCTAATACCTCGCGGTACAGCCGATGCCCGGGGTACTTTAGGCTTGGTCTGGGATGCACACGCCCGACCAAGTACCCAAAACCCTAATATCTCACGGTGCAACCGATGCCTGGGGAATTTAGGCTTGGTCTGGGATGCACACGCCCGACCAAGTAACCAAAACCCTAATACCTCACAGTGCAGCCGATGCCCGGGGTACTTAGGCTTGGTCTGGGATGCACACTCCCGACCAAGCACCCAAAACCCTAATACCTCGAGGTGCAGCCGATGCCCGGGTACTTAGGCTTGGTTTGGGATGCACACGCCCGACCAAGTACCCAAAACCCTAATATTCGCGGTGCAGCCGATGCCCGGGGTACTTAGGCATCGTCTGGGATGCACACGCCCACCAAGTACCCAAAACCCTAATACCTCGCGGTGTAGTCGATGCCCAGGGTACTTAGGCTTGGTCTGGGATGCACACGCCAGACCAAGTACCCATAACCCTAATACCTTGCGGTGCAGTCGATGCTCGAGGTACTTAGGTTTGGTCTGGGATACACACGCCCGACCAAGTATCCAAAACCCTAATATCTCGTGGTGCAACCGATGCCGGAATACTTAGGCTTAGTCTAGGATACACACGCTCGACCAAGTACCCAAAACCCTAATACCTCGCGGTGCAGCCGATGCCCGGGGTACTTAGGCTTGGTCTGGGATGCACACGCTCGACCAAGTATCCAAAACCCTAATACCTCACGGTGCAGCCGATGCCCGTGGTACTTAGGCTTGGTCTGGGATGGACACGCCCGACCAAGTACTCAAAACCCTAATACCTCGCGGTACAGCCGATGCCCGGGGTACTTAGACTTGGTTTGGGATGCACACACCCGACCAAGTATCCAAAACCCTAATACCTTGCGGTGCAGCCGATGCCCGAGGTACTTATGCTTGGTCTGGGATGCACACGCCTGACCAAGTACCCAAAACCCTAATACCTCGTGGTGCAGCCGATGCCCGGGGTACTTAGGCTTGGTCGGGGTTGCTACAAACTCCCCACCAAGGACACAAACTAGGATGCCTCATGATCTCTCAAGCGCCCAGGACAGGTAGGCGTCGCGGAAGCAACATACCCGATCAAAGGAATACAAGTGAAACATTCAAAAGAATAATCCAGCATACACATACACGAGGTAACAAAAATATTACTTTATTTATATGAAAGATACATGGAGATCAACATCTCAGAGAATTATCAAGATACAATTGGAATATCTTGTGAGAGAAAGCGCTCTTCTACTTAGGCCTTTCTCCTCTGCAGCGTCATTCCTGCAGGGTCGCTAGGTTCGGAAGACACCTCCCAAACGTGTGGTGCGTAGGAGTCCGTCGACGGTGTCCTCGAATCTTCTACCACCTTCTGGGTACTCCATCCAAGTAGTCAGTAACAGAGAAGGACACCTGAGGTAACACATGGGTAGCATGACCCCATTTGAAGACCCAGGCCACCTCTTCCCGCAAAGATGAGTTCGATACAACATTCAGAAGGAAGAGGAAGGGGAACAACAATGACAATTTCTCTTCGAAGTGTGTAAAGACACAAAGAAGAATTGCCTTAACAGGAGGGGGAGCAGCCACTACGATTTCTCTTCAGATAGGGGATCAACGAAAAGAAGAAAGAGAAAGAGAAAAGCCAGCAGCTGTAGCCCCCCCCGGCTCTTGATGACGACGTTTTCCATAAACACCATCCTCCGCCCAAAACACGGGGAAAAGGAGGATTCGGAAGAGGATGGCGTTTGCTGGCGCACCGCCATGGGCCTGTTGATGCAGTCTGACCCTGATTGTTGTTTTGGTGTTGACACCGATTTTAGTTTAGGTTGATGATTATGATTATGATTATGATTAAGTCCTGATTGGGGATTAGGCACGGTGTTGAAAAATCCTAATCTGGAGGGCTAGGTGTGAAAAGTCCTAACCTGGAGGGTTAGGTGTGGAAAAATCCTAGCTTGGAGGGCTAAGTGTGGAAAAGTCCTAACCTGGAGGGTTAGGTGTGGAAAAATCTTAGCTTGGAGGGCTAGGTGTGAAAAGTCCTAACCTGGAGGGTTAGGTGTGGAAAAATCCTAGCTTGGAGGGCTAGGTGTGGAAAAGTCCTAACCTGGAGGGTTAGGTGTGGAAAAATCCTAGCTTGGAGGGCTAGGTGTGGAAAAGTCCTGACCTGGAGGGTTAGGTGTGGAAAATCCTAGCTTGGAGGGCTAGGTGTGAAAAGTCCTAACCTGGAGGGTTAGGTGTGAAAAAGTCCTGGCTTGGAGGGTCAGGTCCTAGCCTGGAGGGCTAGGTTGATGAAATCCTGGCTTGGAGGGTCAGGCCTAGCCTGGAGGGGTAGGTTGATGAAATCCTGGCTTGGAGGGTCAGGTCCTAGCTTGGAGGGCTAGGTTAGATGAAATCCTAGCTTGGAGGGTTAGGTTGGAGTCCCTGGATCGGTCTGGTGACTGATCAGGGAAGTTGGCACGGTGCTCCTTCGTGGATCAGTCTGGTGACCGATCCAGCGATGACTGATCGGACTGGTGACCGATCAAGGAGCACCCAGTGAGGTTGGGAACCTGCTGCTCGGCTCCTAATCGGTCTGGTGACCGACCAGGGAGCATACAGTGGGTTTTGGTTCCCCTTACTGCTTGGCTCCTGATCAGTCTGGTGACCGATCTGGAACACTATTCGGATCGTTCTGGTGAACGATCAAGTGTCGCAAGTTCCTCACTATGACTGATCAGGACGGAGCCTGATCAGTCTGAGCATGCCCTGATTGGTCTGGTGACCGATCAGGAGGGTTGGACTGCGAAGCTAAGAAATCACCCTGCAAAGGGGTGGATCGGACTGGTGACTGATCCACAACCTGGATCGGTCTAGTGATCGGTCCTAGAAAAATCGTGATTTCTGATTGAGCGTTGGGGACCGATCAGGATGGAGCCTGATCGGTCTGAACCCACCCTGATCGGTCTAAACCCACCCTGATCGGTCTGGTGACCGATCAGGAGGCTCTCTGATCGGTCCGGTGACCGATCACTTTAATTCAAAATGCATTGTCAGACGCTCTGATCGCGTCTGAACACATCTGATTTCTCTGCGCTTAATCTCTGATACTTGATTCACTGCTGATTTGCTGTGCTAATGCTCTGATTAAGTGTGTAGGTGATAGGGATGGATTCAAACACTCAAGGAGAGTCAATGGAGGTTTTTCCTTGGAGTAGGTTTGTCCATTTGCCATCTCAGGTTGCAACGGACGCTGGCGCTGGTTGGAGCTGCTGACTGGGCTGGTCTGAGGGAAGCTCAGGGAGCCCAGGAGAGCTTAGTAGTAGGCTGGTGGTTGCAGGTGAGCAGCTGGAGGCTGCAGTGAGATGACCTGGCAATCAGTGGAGGGACTTAAGCCCTTCGTGGCGAAGAAGTCTCAAAAAAAAAAACAACGCTGCATACACTTGATCAGTTTTTGTTCTTGCGACAACTCTTGTTTTCTGCTCGTGCGATTACTTCCATCATCTCTTGAGCAAGCGACTGTGATCCTTGAAGCAACCATCTGTTACTTGAGCACTTGGAAGAGAAGCAAGAGGCTTGGCGAGTCCATCAGCGAGAAGACACGAAGAAGGGAGTTCTTGCGTGAGATCTGCGTTGAGTGGAGCTCGGGAAAAGTCTGCTTGTGTTCTTGTGGTTCTAAGTGCTAAGTAAGATCATTCTTGTGTTTCCTGTACTTTATACATCATCATCTTGAAACGCTGTGGAAAGGTTACTCCACCGAGAAGGAGATTGCTTACTATCCGGATTTTCCAGGGCTTGATTTGCCGACGATCAAGGGATCACCCACCTTAAGGGCACGCCAAGGAGTAGGGGCAAGTTATCCCCGAACCTTGTAAATCCTCTTGTTAGCGTTCCTGTGTTTGTTCTTAGCTTAGGGTTTAATTCTGCAACTCTGTTTTTCTTGTGCTTCTGCTGTGCTACTAACGTTTGAGTGTAGAAAATTTGAAAAGTGCTAAGTTTCGGTGTTGGCTACATTCACCCCCCCTCTCTAGCCATCCAAGTTCCAACAGGGCCGACCAGGGGGAGGTGATCAGCAGGATGAAGTCATCTCCTCCATGCCCCTTGGTGGTCCATGTAATGTCTTTTCTGGACTCCTCAGATAACCCGAGAGTCCCACATCCTCTAGGATCTTCAGCGAGACCCTGGACATCATCTCCACCATGCTCCCCAGCGAGGGTAGTGATACAAAAGCCTCTACCTCTGGCAGGCCCCTCAGCCAAGAACACTACTGCGTCTCCGATATCAGGCATCGTGGACACCAACAAGGGAGAAGGAAAGAACACTGGGACGAAAGCAGATGGAAGGGATGGATGAAGGAGAGGGTGTACCCCTCTCCCCCTATTTATATTGACCACTGCCTCTCCGTGCAGTTAATGCAGGAAACACGCGAGAACAGCAACAGACGCCAAAGCGTCGCTTCGACCAACGCACTCATGATGCACCTAGGAACCTGCTACCCTTTGTGAGCTTATTCAATAAGATCGCGGATGATGCGAAAGCGACGGTTCAGGAGCCACCCGCAGTCGCCAGAAGGAAAGATCGACGGGGGCCCACCTTAGACATAAATGTCGGCAGGGAGCTATGACTTGTGAATCATCCTAGGGGACCCACACCCAAGATCATCCTCGAAACAAACAAATACCTTCCAATTCATTAAGTCCGCAATACGAAGGCACGAGACACATCGAGCAAGACATCGACACATACACAAGAAATAGTAAAGATGATTACACTAATTCAAAATTGCTACAACAGGGCCCGACCCCTGGTCAACCAAGGGTCCTACAAGTTCGAGTCATCGAGAGAGAGTCCCCTCTCTAAATTGGCCAACACTTACAAACGCGGGGCAGCATCGAGAGATAGCCCCATGGAAACCCTGCTGTAGGCGCTTCATTACCTGGTTGACCATGATAGCACGGAATTCATCCGACTCCAAAAACTTAGCCTTAAAGCCCCCTTCAGCCTCCTCAGAGCTAGAAGCTTTAGTAACCCGAAGAATAAGGAGTTCGGCCTCAGCATCTTCAAAGGAACGCCTCAGCCATCCCAGCTCCGCAGACATCTCAGTCTGCTCGGCAGACATCGCAGTCTGCTCGGCTATGGCCTCTCTGAGCCTCTCCAATACGACCTGCTCGTCTGACTGAGCCTGAACCAGGTCATCCTCCAGGATAGACACACAGTTAGTGGCCATCATGTGATCAGACTCCTTTTGACTGAGCTGCTCCGCTTGATGCTGAACGCGCGCGTTTAACCTCTCGGTCGAGGCTACCATGTGTCGGATGTCATCCAATAACGTCTTCTTCCTCATCTGAAGCTGGTCCCTTTCCTGCGTCACCTGGAGCAGGTCTTGAGTAACAACTACCGCTTTCTCGGATGCTAGACACTCTCGGTGGTGGGAATTCTGAAGAGCCAGCTCTTTGTCCTACAAGGTGTCCAGTAGATGCCCCACTATAGCATGGAGTGATCTGTTGACCCCCGCTTGCATGAGCCCTGCTCGATGCTCATGGTTAGCTGCGGCCTCTGCTCTCAAGGCCTGGCGGGTTAAGACTTCGACCTGAGGCCATGAGTATAAACCTCGACCGACGGTAAGGCAATCCTCGGTCGCCTACCATTACACCAAGGAATCAGAAAGTATGCAAAAGAATGGCCAATGCAATAGTAACTTGTACCTTCAGAAGGGTCTTCCGAAGAGCGGTTAGTGGGTCAGCCGAGACTCGTACGACTTCTCCTCCAGGAGTACTTGGCATGTTACCTCATCCCTCGGACAGCAGTGAGCCCTGACGAGGAGGAAGTCATTGGACGACCGAGGCTTCGGGTGGCAGACTGGAAGGGTCGGAGTCATCCTCCTCGGAGCTAGAAGTCCCCCTAGTCAAAACGTCTTCGGTCGGAACCTCCTTGAACTGCACCGGGGGGAAGGATTGCATGGAAGCCTCCGATGTTGCGTCCAACCTCTTCTTTAGTCGGTCCAGTTTCATCCGGTATTGGGTACTCAATACCTCCTTACCTTTTAAAGACGTGGCCGGATCAATAGAGCTGGAGGGGGGTGATGGGACGATCACCTCCGAAGCTAAAACCGGTGGAACAGGAACAGACGCTACTTCCTCGGGGAGTGGGGCAACTTCCTTAGGCACAGACGGAAGAATGGGGAAACTGGCGGAGCACAGTTTTTTCCATGTAGGACCCAGGCCCTTGGGGAGCCGCCACTTCTACCAGCCAGTGGATCGGACTTCTAAGGGAACGACAGGAGTGGAGGGCCCCTCGCTAACCCCTTCTGGATGGACAACTCTCGGGGAAGAACCACCTCCAAGAGGAAGATCCACCGCAGGGTCAACCTGTCGATCAGAAGGCCCTCGGCTCGCGATCGGCGGGGGTGCAACATTGATTTCTACACCTACGGGTGAAGCAATCCCACGAGACTAGTCAGCAGTCTCCTCTGAGGACTCAGCGGGCGCCGGAGGGGCATCGGGAACGACTGGAGGAGGATTCAACGCCTCCTTGTTGGCCTCCTCCCACCTGGCGCCGGAGAGTCACCTTGGCAAACATGACTTCTTCTGCAATAGCCAAAAAAAAAGGAATATCAGTTAGAACTAACGGGCATTGAAGAAAAATATGAACATACCCAGGGTGGGGCTGATTCGCGTCACTTAGGGCTGAGGTCCACCCGATACATAAGCTCTTCACTCTGCACCAACCCCGGGCCGCTGAATTCCATGCCGGAGAGTACCTTCCTAGCATGCTGGTACACAGGGCCCTGGAGAAACTTCTCTAAAGAAGCAGTTGACAAATTCTCTATCCAACCCAGACGATTGAAGGGTAATGACGATAGTCGAATAAAGAAGAACTTCTCCTTCCACCCTTTATGCGAGGAAGGTAACCCTCCTAAAAACTTATGGCCCGGTCTTGCTGTGAAACTAAAGACCCCTCAGGAGCCGATCGAGACAAAGAAAGAATGAAAGAGGTGAGGAGTCAGAGGGAGATCGAAAAGTTTAAAAATGATATACACCCCTCCCATCTGAGCGAAAGCATTGGGGGCTATCTGGTGAAGGGAGATATCGAAATAGGAGACTATGTTCGTGAAAAAAGGAGGGATAGGGAAACGGAGTTCTAACTCCATCTGCCCTAGGAAGAAGGTCAACATGCCTACAGGAGGCTCCACCGGCGTCTGGCCTACCCTAGGGATAACCATCGCCATCTCAGCCGGGATGCCATAGGCCTCGGTGGACACCTGCAGGGCTTCCAACCTCACTCTCGAAGAGACGGACTCATACCATTCTACCTGATAGTCTTCCAAGGTTCCTAAGGGGGGGAGACAAGAAGGAGACAGACTACTTATGCCAAAGAAGCCTTACAGGAGAAGAGGAAGACGAAGTGCACCCAGTCGCAGAGCCAGAAGTGGGCCTAACATCGCCATCTTCCCCTCTTATACCTAGGAAGCCACCTATCTAGGCGCAATGGGGAAGAGGCACGCGGAAAGCGAGAAATTGCACCCGGACAGTCGCCTGACGTAAGCCAGCTACAGCGGCACACGTCAGTAAGAATTCGGCGAGGTGGCCATTGAAATACGGGGATGCAACAGTGACTTCTACCCTTTCGGGAGAAGCAATCCCACGGGACGAGTCGGCAGTCCTCTCCGAGGACTTGGCGGGTGCAGGAGGAGCATCGGGAATGGTTGGAGGAGGATTCAACGCCTCCTTGTTGGCCTCCTCCCACCTGATGAGTCGACCCATCACCTTGGCAAACATGACTTCCTCTATAATAGCCAGACAAAAAGAACATCAATCAGAACTAACAGATATTGAAGAAAAAGATGAACATACCCAGAGTGGAGCTGATTCGCATCACTTTAGGGCTAGGCCCGCCCGGTACATAAACTCTTCACTCTGCACCAGCTCCGGGCCGCTGAATTCCATGCTGGAAAGTACCTTCCTAGCATGCTGGTACACAGGGCCCTAGAGAAACTTCTCCAAAGAAGGAGGAGTCGGCAAATCCTCTATCCAACCTAGAGGACTGAAGGGTAATGACGACAATCGAATAAAAAAGAACTTCTCCTTCCACCCTTTATGCGAAGAAGGAAACTCTCCTAAAAACTTATGGCCTGGTCGGGCAACGAAACTAAAGACCCTCGGGAGCCGATCGGGACGAAGATAGAATGAAAGAGATGAGGAGTTAGAGGGATATCAAAAAGCTTGAAAATGATATACGCTCTTCTCATCTGAGCAAAAACATTGGGAGCCATCTGGTGAAGGGGAATATCGAAATAGGAGGCTATGTTCGTGAAAAAAAGAGGGATGGGGAAATGGAGTCCTAATTCCATCTGTCCTAGGAAGAAGGTTGACATGCCTGCAGGAGGCTCCACCGGCGTCTGGCCCACCCTGGGGATAACTACCACCATCTCGGTCGGGATGCCATAGGCCTTGGTGGCCACCTGCAGAGCCTCCGTCCTCACTCTCGAAGAGACAGACTCATACCATTCTGCTCGGTAGTCTTCCATGGTTCTAAGGGCAAGAAGGAGACAAGAAGGAGACAAACTACTTACGCCCAAGGAGCCTTACAAGAGAAGAGGAAGACGAAGTGCACTTAGTCGCAGAGCCAGAAGTGGGCCTAACATCGCCATCTTCCCCTCTTATACCCAGGAAGCCGCCTGTCGAGGTGCAATGGGGAAGAGGCACGTGGAAAGCGAGAAACCGCCGCACCCGGATAGTCGCCTGACGTAAGCCAGCTGCAGCAGCACACGTCAGTAAGAATTCGACGAGGTGGTCGTTGAAACACGTGGCGATGAGGCCTTCGCGGAGGTACCTTGTCTCCATAAAAAAACCGCCAAGAACCTTTATGGTGGAGAGACAGACATCATCGTAGATGCCTTTTTGGAAAGGGTGAAACCAAAAGGCGGATTTCTCAGAATTGGGGACGGAGATTATAATTCGAGGGTCCCTTATAGCTATTGAAGGGGCAGGTATGGACACCGAGTCCCGCCGGAACTCCGCTTCTTCATCTTCTCACTAGTCCAATCAGTCGGCCACACTTCCTTCGATCAGATTTGAAGGGAGGGACTTATGATAGAGTTGGATAGCCCGTGGCAGGCATGTGGGATGAAGAAGCTACGGGACATGACAGAAGTAACCCTCATTCCTGAGCCTCAGGACCCCCTCGGGGAACACGCCCTGGGAGGATAGCCAGAAGACCCTTTCCGGACCCCCCAGGGGTGGGGTCCCGAGAGCGCCTCAGGCATTCTAGCACCCGAGCTCACCCGGGTCAGAAGGCCCCGATCTCACCTCGGGGTAGCGGAGCCCAATTTAGCTTCGACCTCAAGCAATGGTCCTCCTCCTCCCCCCTTTTTTACGGACCTATAAATAAGTCTCCCCGTCTTAAGGAGTCATCAAGACCCTTAAATATCGCAACGGGCCGAAGCGTAATAATGGCGCAGACCTTTTCAAAAGTCATCCAGTAACCACCGAAAGAAGGGGGGATGTGGCATAAATTACAGAGACGTGGCACTAAACGAGGAGATGCGCCCAATCTACCACTCTCAATATAAAAGGTAGTCTAACCCCTCCGGTAAAGGGGTTACGCTCTCTCAACTTTACACACATTTTCCCTTCCTGCTGCTTTTACCCTCCATCAATCCACTGACTTGAGCGTCGGAGTGGACTCCGCCGGATCCCTTCCGGCGTGTCCCCTAACACTTGTGTTAATCTCGCAGGGCACTGAGTTCCTCCCCGTCACAACGACTTCCACATGGGCAGAACTCCGGTGACTGGACATCGTCGTCGACTCCTTCCGGAACATAAATAATTTTAAGATATATTTGGAAACTATTTTAATAAATTTAAAAAACCGTTGCTTAAGATGCTTAAGATATTTTAGAAAACTCATTTTAAAGTCATCTTTCAATGATAATCTTCTGTTAAGTATTTTGATTAGAAACTATTTTACCTTAAAAATACTTGTCTTTCTAATATGTTTGAAAAGTGATCATTCAAAGTATAATTTTATTATCTTTCAAAAATAAGAAATTATATTATTTGTAAAATAATTTTTGATTTTCAATAACACATATGTTTTGAAGAAGTACCTTCACAATAGTCCCTAAGAAAATAATAGAAAATTGTAAATTTTGGACACTTAAGCTACTTTTACCAAACTACTTGAAAATAGTTTTCTTGAAAATATTCTTCTTACAACTATTTTTTCTAAATATATTTCCAATTATTTTATATTTACCGTCATTCTGTAAATGTTATCAAGGTTTTGAATAATTATATTTTAAAACTAAATTTTCATAAGTCTTGCCTTAATATAATTGTTAGTCTTAGTCTCCTTTTTGATTATTTTTACTCCCTTAGACGATGCATGTATTTTATTATTATCAATATTTTTTGATAAATGATAAAAGTGGAGAATAAGGGTAAAGGACTAGAAAAATAGCATGCCCATTTCTTTTATATTAATTATGTTGAAAAGTTGTCTTCTTTGCATTGCTTTTATTATGCTTTCTATTTTTTTTTTCTAACTTTAACTTAGATTGTCATTGCATCAAAAAGGGAGAGATTATTGGTGCAGTTTGCACTAATGGTTAAACTCAGATTTTGATGAATAACAAATAGGTTAAAATTATGTGTGTTATTTTCTAATCCTGTTACCAAGTGTACATGATTGAAAAGTTTAGAACCTAACACCAGGTCGAAGTCCAGGGTGGTGGAGTCCTGGCAAAAAGTCCAAGGTGGTAGAGTCTTGGTAAAAGTCCAGTTGAGTCTAAGGGGCTGACTACTGGACAAAGTCTAGGGTGGTGGAGTCATAGTAAAAGTCCAAGGTGGTGGAGTCTTGGCAAGAGTCCAGTTGGGTCCACGGAGTTGACAATTGGCCGAAGTCCAAGTTGGTAGAGACTTGGCAAAAATCCTGATGGGTTAAGGAGCTAAGTATATCTGCATAAGATAAGTGAGGTAAGTTACTAGAGGAGCGAATTTTGGTGAGGATGAGTCCCAGGTGGGACCGTAGGCGCGGTCCAGCTTAGAGCCATTTTGGAGATCTAAGCTGAGACCTTGACTAGATTTTGGTCTTGAGAAGATAGGATCTAAGCCATAAACATCTATAAACTATTCACACACACACACACAACTTTATGTTGTAGAGACATATGTAGAGCTTCAAATTCTAGATGTGTAGCCGCTGACAGAGCTTGATTCCGATTTCAAAATCAAAAGTTATAGCCTCCAAAAGATTGTTGTGTCAAACAGCAAAACTGAGGTACCTCGGATCAGACTTGAGGTGCCTTCAAGAGGATAAAACGCACAGTTTATGGATCGGATAAGCCTTGGAAGTGAGGCGCCTCAGTTGGGAACTGAGGCCCCTCAAATTCTCTATACAAGGGTAGTTTGAGATGTCTTTCGTACACAACTCATTTTTCAAGCTACTCCAAGCCTTCTGCTATTCCGTCTTCGTGCGACGGCTTCTACTATGACTTGATTATGATCGACCACTGCCGGAAGACTGACGCCAACACACGAGCTCGACCGAGATTATACGTCCGTGTTAGTAACAATTTAGGTTCTGTATATAATTCATTATTGCTTATAAGAAGTGTAGGGTTGTTACACTGCCTACTCATCTATTGTACTCGATTACTCTACTGGGAGTTTACTAGTAGAGGGTATTAGTGGATTGCTCGTCGAAAAACTTCAAGGGACCTAGGCCTTGCAGTAGGAGTCACCGAAGGCTCCGAAGCAAGAAAAACCGAACCATGTTTGCATGATTTCTTTTTCATTATTTTCCGCTGCACTCGCTCACATTTTTATAACTTCGAAAAAGCATCATTTATTTTTAAAAAGCATGTGATTCAACCCCCCTCTCATGTGCAATGGTCCTATATATTTCTCGAATGAAGTAGTAGAGAGTGCCTTAGTCGGGATTTTGTTTAGCAAGTAAATAGTTGTCTTAAATGCATAACCTCAAAATAATTTAGGAAGACTCGCATAATTTATCATTGACCTAACCATATCCAACAGGGTTCAGTTTTGTCTTTCAAATACACCATTATGTTGTGGCATATAAGGCGGAGTCCATTGAAATAATATTTTATTGTCCTTGAGATAATCTTGAAACTCTTAACTTATGCATTCACTATCTTAATCGGATCGAAGTAATTTAATACTTTTACTAAGTAAATAGCAATAATGTAATGGAGAATTGTGTTAGCAACACTATACTTAGGTTTACCAAAATCTGCTAGTCCGGTCGACCACTTGCCGATCAGAAACCTAACCTACTAGTTATACTTGCTTATAGTTTACTCCTCAAAAACTTCTAACTACCTAGGGTTTGCTCCCCTAGGATTTTTCCTTTACTTGGAGTTATCTTCTCGAAGTATTCTCCCAATCTAAGTTTCACTCCATTAGGATTTTCCTCTTGCTAAGGATCTGATCACCTTTGACCTACTTGGACTTTCTCTTTGGTAGTCTACCAGTCAACCTTGACCTGACTATACTTCTCACATGACTAGGTCAACCTTGATCAGACTTCATTAAACATATTGTCAAATAAACATCAAAACTCTAAAAGTTAATTACACTGAGAGTGAATTGTATACAAGGTGTTAGTGCAGGGAGCACCACATCAAATTTATATTTTGATATATAGTTGGTTTAAAGTTAGATTGTATTTTGATTTGACATGTGTGACAAGTGCAAGTGTATGTAACTTGATGGAAAACAAAAGTATTGGTAGGTTAGTGATAAAAAACCAAACGGAGAGTGGAAAGTCCTAATAGGGTACTAGGTAGTGGAAAACTTGGAAGGTACCCAACAGTGAAAGTCCTAGTAGGGTTCTAGACAATGATATTAAAAGATTTGGTAGGTACCAAGTAGTAAAAGTGCTAGTATGGTACTAGGCAATGGCGGTGGAAGTCCTAGTGGGTATTAGAAGGTGGAAGTCTCGGTGGGTTAGTTGGGAGCTAAACACTTGACAACGGTAAGTCTTGGAGATACCAGGCAAGGTAAGGTGAGCTACAAGCAACAAGTATTGTTTGAAACCTACAAACTATGTTAGTACATTTCATGCACTAACATCATATCGCAGGAAGTTGTTTAGTGTTCCAAGTGATCGGAAAATGTTTGAGTGATCAAATGGAGATAAGTTTTGACTGATCTAGTCAAGAACTTCTAGGAGACCAGAGTGAGCTCCAGGCGACCTTAGTGTCTGGGAGACTAGAGAAGGTGTGATCCAACAATCCGAAGAAGACAGTCAAGGATAGAAGTTGACCATGCTCCGAGCCCCTAGTGGGAGTCCAGGCGCCTAAAGGGAGTCTAAGGGATCAAAGTCTGGGGAGTTATCCTAATCAAAGATCGAAGTGGATCAAGTTTATAGCTAAGTCAACATACTTTAGGTGACCAAAAAGGTTTATAGTCGATCAAAGGAATGATAAGTCAACATTCGACAAGGCTCTATAAAAGGAGCCTCGAGATGCTAATTTCATATATTTCATTCCTTTGAATATATTCTCTAAGTGCTCATCTTCTTCCTTTTCTCCCTGGGATGGGTTAGCGAGGACATTGATGACGAGCGAATTGTCTTTTGCCACCTCATCTTGTTCCTTTTCTTTGCTGGCAAATTGCAGCAGTGCTCTTCAAGCATCCTAGTGCTAGTAATTACAATTCTTCTTATGTTGTTGTACATTTTAAAACTCTTAATGGTTAACCTAGATGTTGGGGCAATCTATGGTCCGGAGTGACCATGTGTTTTAATGTTTGGGCAAAAAGTTTAAGTTAGGTTTTCCCTTGTGATCTAATATGTGTAATTGAGTGTGCAGGATTGCAGGTTTACATATATTGACTTGGCTGGACGGCTTCGGTATAGTGAAGGGTTGCATGGAGACAAGTTGGAGGCTTGTGTGCACCCGAGGGACCTTGGTATAGTAGGGATGATGAGCCGAGGGGCGCAGACTTTGAGGTGTACGTGAAGGATGGCATGGAGACAAGCTGGAGGCTCGTGTGCATTCGAGGGACAAGGGCCGAAGACGAAGAGGGCGTGAAGGCAATAGTCAAGGCTGCTGGTGAAGAGTCAGCAAAGTCAAGAAGGGACAAGAGCCGAGGGAGGAGGACTCCAAGGGCAAGCCGGGAAGTGGACTTCAAGGGCACACGTGAAGGGTGGCATCGAAGCAAGCCAAGGGACGGCTTGTGTGCTCATCCGAGGGACGATAGCCGGTGGAAGAAGACTTTAAGGGGCAAGCCAAGGGAGTGTACTTGAAGGCACGCGTGGAGGAGGGTCAACGGAGTGAGTAGGAGTGCTGTTGTAAGCTGGGCAGTCGACTGGAGATTGTCCAGTCGACTGCCAAAACTCACAGTGTGTATTTGACCCTGGACCAGTCAATTGCCCCTGGGGCAGTCGACTGGTAGTAGCCAGAATTCGAACGTTGGGGCTGTCAATAGTCGAATCTGAGTGGGGGCAGTTGACTGCCCTGGGAGCAGTCAACTGCCAGCGAGTTTTCCAGCTTGAGTTCTATTTAAAGAGAACTCGGTTTGGGCTGGGAGTCTTGGCGAAATCTACTTGGATAGAGTAGATTAGTAGCCTTTGGTGCTCAGATATTGTCGAGGTATTGTGGCGAGGTTTCTCCACTCACAAGGAGCGACAAGGGCTAGCCGGAGGTCATCCGGGGAGTGATCCACCGAAGGATTCTTGGATTAGTCACCCTTAGGGGTGGATACCAAGTAAATCGGTATTGTTAGCGTTGTTTGTGTTTATTATTATTGTTTCCGCTTGCGCACACTAACAACGTAGGTAGAAGAATCGAAGAAGTGCTATTCACCCCCCCCCTCTGGCAACCGTACACGATCTAACACTAGATTCTTGTTAAAATTTTTCTCCACCTCTAGAAGCTTTCTAGAAGAGAGATCATTTATAAGAATCTACATACATATTTTTATTAGTTCCAGTATTAGTTAGGTTAATTATCATAAATTTGGTTAAGTTTAATCTAGCATGTTTAGCTTTTATTAAGTTGCAAATTTAGTTAAATTAGTAATTATTGTTCAATTGTTATCTACTTAGATTTTTTTCATTTAATTAGTTAATTTCATTAATTTCCATATTCTAATTATTTATTTATTTATTTATTTATCTATCAACTCCTAAAAATTATACACGTTATTCACACTCCCTTCTAGCATAGAGATGGTGCTACAGATAGGGAATGAACTGATAGTTAGTGCATAGGTGTTGTCATCTTGAGCTCTAAGGATCAAAACTTGACAGAGCTAATGTGTTTATCTTCCCCACGCACTAGCCACAACATCCTGATTAGAAGTCCCCCATGATTTATCTTCTCCGTGTTAATCCTAGAACGGATTGACGAAGGCTCTAGAGGTGAACAAATCGTCTTTTGCCATCTTAATCCTACAGATAGGTGTCAAGTTGTGCTCCCAGGACAAGTGAGTGAGTGCTAGTCGATGACTTTAAAACATACAACTAATGGACTCGAAGGTAAAATTAAAGGTGGCATGGAGCAAGCTTGGAGGACGTAGTGCACCTAAAGGACCAAAGACATGGTGAATAGAACTTAAAAGCAAGACACATTGATAACATTGAAGATTGAATAAATGTGAGGTTTAGACATTACGAGAGAATGTAATCTTGGATGTCTTTCTGAGTAGAGATCTACTTAGGTGAGTATGGGGTTAAGGAACATATTTTCTAGGTCAAAGTCAATGAATGAGCTTAATCTTGAGTAATGTGAAGATCATGCTATAGATTTGTTGATTGTAATAAATAATTCGTATGAAACAAAAAATTTATAGTGATGGAGAAGAAATTAGAGAAGAACACTACATTGAAGATCGACGAGAAACGATCATGAAATTAGCTGTCTCTCAAGGTTCACAAACCAAATCCCTTTTCTGCAATTGGACGAACCAATCTGGAATGTTCTTCGCAATAACCCCTTCTTCCTCTTGTGCACCCGGACGAACCTTCCATAGAGAACTTATACACACGTGATGAACTCTTTCTCATTAACCTTACATAGACCTCGCAATAGCTTGTCTCTTCTGATGAACTCATTGCTTGGATGCACACCCATTACACCTCTTCTTGCTTATGACCTTTGATGCATTTTATAAGAGGAAGAAGTCTCTTCCTCTGCCTCCATTAACGGAGGAATGTGAATGGGTTGAATAATGAAAAGGAAGGGTGCCCTCTCATCTTTCTATAACTCCAACATCTCTCACTCGTCCAAGTCAATCTATATAGGTCATCTAGTCACAAAGACTATGTAAGAAAATCACAAAGATTATATAGGAACATTTAATTCATACTCTAGGAAAAATGGTTCGTGCGATAGTAAGCACACTGAGTAATTACTGCTAAGAAAGTTGTTACACTTAACTTAGCTATTTTATAGAACGAATCAGATACATCAATAACTTGTCTTATCTCAGATTAAATCATTTACATCAATACGAATATCTCTAATCCCTCATATGACTACTATGTCAAGTGAATGCTTAATATCTTTAATCAATATATGTATTCACAATTGCATTTTTAAGTACTCAATAAAAAATATAACTGGTCGACCAGTGAATAAGTACCACAGATATAAATCAATTTTAATATTCCTTTTTAGCTAGAATCTATTCATTCTAATCAATCACTTTCCTAGTTATGCTCCATAAACCGAATCATCCATAGACAATAGGATACACACTAAAGTAGCAGACACTGATTAGAACTTCAAGTAGACAGCTAAATAATCACTTAGGGTAAGATTGAGATTAACTTATAATTTCAAGGGTTTCATATAGTAGAGAAGCAAGGATTCATTCTCCTACTATCCTTATTGTCAATATAGCACATGTGGTATGAATCACATGCTACGATATTTTTCTCTTTACCAAAAAGAGTGCTTGTTTTTCTCAAATATTTAACATCGTATAGATTTTGATCTAGACATACTTAATGTCTAATCCGAATTCAACTTATGAATTCCAATTTGACCTCTAATAGATTTAGTAAATGGTGGATTCATTTACTCTGATCATTATATAAATGATCTCATCTCGACACAATTATTAAGGCAACCTTAACTTATGAGTATGTCTTTATTCACAACTACATAAGTTGTCCCATAAGTAACAGTCTTACCTCTATTTATACTCAACAAATAGAGATGATTATTCATGTGAGTTGATCGATCTCAACCTGCCAACATGCTCACCGAGATTTTTATCTAAATGTAACAAAGACATTTACACTGAATAGATCATAGCATTTCAAATAATCAATTGTGTTACATTTTTCAAAGCCCCAAAGACTTCACATGCCCTTAAAATGACTCATTAGTCAATGACTTAATAAAAGGATCTGCAAACATAACATGTGTAGGGATATATTCAAGGTTTATCTTTTTCTTATCAATAATATTCCTTATGCTTACTTTTGTTGTGATATTTGGGATCCTTAAAAAAGCTATACAAGCTTGATTATCACAATACACTGTAACATGACTCCCACTGTCTTCAGCAATCCTCAGATGCATCAAGAACCTTCTTAACTAGATAACTTTGTGTGTAACAACTACACGAGCCACATACTCAACTTCATTGTCGACAGCACTACACAAGCCTATTTCTTGCTGTTCCATGCAGTAGCGCCACTATTCAGCAAGAAGGTATAGTTAGATGTGAATTTTCTATTATCAAGGTTCCTTGTCCAATATGCATATCTGTATAGCCTTTCAGGCTCAGTTTTAATCCTTTTTACCACTTTCCAATGTCTCGATCCTAGGTTTAACTGGAAATGGCTAACTAAGCCTACAATATATCTTATATCCGGACAAGTATACAACATAGTGTACATTAAACTACCAATGACACTGGCATATGATTTTTTTCTTCATTTTGGCTATCTCTTCAAGAGTCTTGAAAAAATATACTTTTGCTCAGAATAACACCTTTCACTGTAGGTGTTTGTTTAATGTTGCAATCTAACATATTGAAGTGTTGTAGCATTTTAGTGATATAAGCTTCTTAGGATAAACTCAAAAGCCTTTTTGGTCAATCGCGATTGATCTGCACTCCTAAGATGTACTCAGTTTCTCCCATATCTATTATGTCAAATTACGATGAAAACTAAAACTTAATTTCTATCACAAACTTTAAGTCACTTCCAACTATTAGCATATCATCAATATATAATGATAAAATGACAAACATTCCTTTTTCTTTCTTTAGGTAAACACAATAATCCTTATTGATCATTTCGAAATCATAAGACAAAATGACTTCATTGAATCTTATATTCCATTGTCTTGATGCTTGCTTTAGTCCATACATAGACTTCTTAAGTCTACATACTTTATTCTCTTGGTCTTCAGCTATATAACCTTTTGCCTATGCCATATAGATTTCCTCATCAAGATTACCATTAACTAAAGTCATTTTTACATCCATCTGATGTAATTCTAAGTCAAAATGTGCTACTATAGCTAGGATGCCACCTTTTGACATAAACTTCACAACTGGGGATAATGTCTCTTCCAAATCGATAACCTCCATTTAGGTATTTCCTTTTGGAACTAAATGAGCTTTGTATCAATTAATCGACCCATCTGCTTTCCTCTTAATTTTGAGAATCCACTTATTCCCAATAGCCCTTTGGCCCGGAGGAAGATCGACTATATCCCAAGCTTGATTCTTTCTCATGGACTCTATTTCCTCATCTATTGCAACTTTCCATTTCTCCTTAACTAATCATTTCAATACTTTCTCAACAGTTCGAAGTTCCTCATCGTCAACTAGGAGAATCATTAATGCCTCATGTTGGTGCCGGAAGCACCAAAGTCAAACCTTTATTTTGATAATGGAAAAGGGTTCAGAAGTTAAGATTTGTTGTGATCTAACAATGTTGATCAAGTGTGCAAGAAAAGTCCTAGGTACACTAGGCACTAAGTCCTGGTTCTATGAATTGGGCACTAAGTCCTGGCCGCGGGCTGGGCAACTAAGTCCTGACGTAAGATTGGGCACGAAGACCTGGTGAGTGAAGCTGGGCACGAAGACCTGATGAGTGAAGCTGGGCACTAAGACCTGGTCGAGGACTGGGCATCGAAGACCTGGTGAGTGAAGCTGGGCACGAAGACCTGATCGCGGATTGGGCACAAAGACTTAGTGAGTGAAGCTAGGCAAAAGTCCAACTTGAGGAGACAATTGGAAAGAAGATAAATTCTCCCGAGAGGAGTAGGTGAGGACACGTTCCCCGTAGGAGGGAACATTAGGTATCGGTTCGACCTAGGGCTCCATTTGAGAAGCCCAAAGTCAGAACCAAGACAGCTTAGGTTGTAAATCATGGTTAATATATCATTTGTATATGCTTTGTGTGTTTTGAACTAACCCTGGTTGCAGGAACGAAGGGATGAAGTTTCTGCATTCAGGCGCCTCAATGGAGTGAGGCGCCACACTGGGCTAGGCGCCTATATTGACACAGGCGCCCCAGTGCAAGGCCAATCCAGTCATTCGAAGCTAACTGCCTCTGGACCAAGTCAAGGGAGGTGCCTGTGTTAACACAGGCGCCCCAATCAGCTCAGGCGCCTCAATGGAAGGGGATAAGCGCTAACCAAGTCTGCGGATTGGAGTTCTCGCAGGACAGGCCACGTGTCAGGCGCCCCCTTCGATACAAGCACCCCGCTGACTACTATAAAAGGGGGTTCACCCCCAAGGTTTCTACATCAATTGCTTTCAACTCTTACGCTCAAGCGCTCCGCTCCGACAAGTTCCGTACTCATGATTCAAGCGCTGACGATGACCCGCTGTTCCGGAAACTTCCAACCTCTCCGATCGTCGGTAAAAGCTAATTTTGTTAAGTGTTGTAATTGGTTTTCAATTCTATATTTGTACTCTCGACTTGTAATCTTTTACGAAAATATAGAATTTCCCATCGTAAATGGTCAAGGACCGTGGACCTTGGAGTAGGAACCGACCGCGACTCCGAACCAAGTAAAAACAAATCGTGTTAGCGATTGGTTTTTATTTTCCGCTGTACAATTACTCTTCGCTTTCCGAAAAAGTTTACGATCGATATTCACCCCCCCCTCTATCGATTCAATACGATCCCACACCTCATTCTTAATATCAAACATTCTCCGAGAAATAATCTGACGACTATTTTTTTCATAGGTTTGACTATTGAGAAACTAATTCATTTATAGGAAATTCACTCCCACTAGGTTGACTAGATTCAAACATCCCCTGTGATTCCTGATTTGTTGATAAAGGAATAGTATCCTCCTCCTCTATTACAAATAGAGGAATCATTTTATCAACTTCACATCTTGTTGGGAACTCAATTTCGAGAAAAGTAGCATCTTGTGACTCTATTTTAGAGATGATTCTATCTTGTTGCTCACTAATGAAAATTTTGAACCTTGGAGGTATCAAAATATTTTACAAAGATACACTTTCTACCGTTGGGTTCTAATTTTCTATATTTGTCAGTTTTATCATGAACATAAGCAGTTGACCCCCAGGTTCACAAATTACTCAAATCTGATTTTTTTTGTCTGTCCAAAGTTCATATAGAGTAAATGAAACAGATTTAAAGATACTCAGTTAAGTATATAGGTTGCAGCTAATAATGCATCTCCCCAATAGAAAATAGGCAAATTCGCTTAAGTCATCATCGACCTAACCATTTCTAAAAGAGTTCAATTTCTTTTTTCAGCAACTCCATTTTACTGTGAAGTTCTAAGGATAGTTAGTTGTCTAATAATCTCTTTCTCATTATATATTATTTTAAACTGATCAGACAAATATTCACCTCCACGGTCAGTGTGAACGGTTTTAACCTTATGTTTCAATTGATTCTCAACTTAGTTTATGTAACGATTAAAACAATCTAATGTTTTAGATCAAATACACATGATCAGAATGCGTGAAATCATCAATAAATGTAATGAAATAAGAACTTTCAAGTCTAGCCTTCACATTCATTAGACCATAAACATCCGAATGAATCAATTACAATGGTGTTTTAACTCTAATAATCTTACCAAATGGTTTTCTAGTTGCTCATCTAACAAGATAACGCTCACATATAAACAAGTCAACTTTAGCACAAGTGTCGAGCAGACTCTCTTTGGTTAATCTATTCATTTTTTCTTGTCCCATATGTCCCAATCTAGCATGCCAAACTTCATCATTAACATCAACGTCGCTAGTAAGAGCAATATTCAAAAAACAACCATTATTTTCATAATTAACATCTGGTTCTACATCAAGAACCATGAAACCATTCGATTCATAGCCATATCCTATTAACACAGAGTTAATTTTTAGTTCCATACAATGACTGTAAAAATTCATACAATAACCTAATTCAAGAAGACTATTAATGGAACCCAGATTCTATCGAATCTCAAGAGCATATAGGATATCATACAGAAATAAGGTACATCTACCACGAAGGTTTAATTTGTAAGTGTCAATTCCTTTGACTTCAATTCTGGCATTGTTTCCCACATATATTCATTTGTTGCCAGCTAGTACCCAACGGTACTCCACTTATATAACTTGATCATGATCTATATGGTTCATTGCTCCTGAATCTATAATCCACAAAGTATAAGAATCAGCAAACAACACTGAATTAACAACATAATGCTGATAAAAAGAAGATAAACATAGATCTACCTTTTTCGGCTCAGTACATTCCCGAGCAAAGTGACCCTTCTTGCCACAATTATAGCAAGTCGGCTTGCTTTCAAATTTCTTCCCATACTTCTTTCTTTTCTTCTTGATTGGGTCTTGCACAGCAGCGCAGCGGATTCTATTATCACCGCCTCTAATTCAATATGGTATGAGACATCAATGAAATTCTTAATACTTTCACTATGAGTAAGGTTCTATTTTATTATTTCCCAAGAATCAGGAAGGGAACGAATAACTACCTGAACATATTATTCATCGGTCAACTCATGACCAGCAGCTTTTAACTCCCGAATCATATTCCCCATTTCCCTCAAATATTGAGTCATGGTAATATTCGGGCACTTTTTACAACTGTCAAACTTAATTGTCAGTTGATGAAGCTTGCTCAAGCAAACTTCATTGTATTTCTCTCTCACGGTTACCCAGACAGCATGAGTTGATAGTAACGGCTCATACTCAAATACCAAGTCGTCTACCATTGAATTAATCAATATGCCTTTAGCAGTGAAGTCATTTTTCTTCCATGCCTTATAGGTATCAAGATCAAGTTTATGCTGCGTTGTTAAACCATTAGTCGGTTCTTCCATGAACTGATTCAATACCTCTAGAACTTCGTGTTCCCCAAGAATATATTATATCTTGAGATGTCATCTTTTATAATTATCCCTATATAATTTCTCTCCATTATTAAGTTCGGCTATGATATTCTTAGTTGCTATAATCTATCATAAATAAACATATTATTCAGTAATTCCGTATATTTTATATGTACATAATTTATGATTGACTCAATACAATTTTGAGTTGGTTTACGAAATCAAGCGGTAACTGTGTTTCTACTCATTATTCGTATGATCCAATTTAATCAACATTGATCAATTTAATTATATACATCCCATAAAAAATGAACTAATCATTCGTAAGAATGAACTAATCATTTTCAAGTCAGTTAACACATAATTATAACTTTTTCATTAAAATATAGCAATGTTCGTACATAACAACCGTTTATATTATATGACTTTATTTAATGAGCTTAATTGGTTTATACACAATGACAATAACAACAACAGAATTTTAATAAACAAGATAAGCTAATATTACTCCCATAATAAAAAATACTAGGTGATGGTCATCACTCTCTCTTTCATCTCAAATCAGTCAGCTTCGGGATGTTCTATAGATTCTATAGGATCTTCCTCAAATATTTCAGGGTCTTCTTTTAGATCCTCCTCAAATTCTTCGAGATCATGTTCTGGGTCTTCCATAGAATCTTCTAGATCCTCTAGAAACTCATGGTGAAGTTACTGCTTACATAACTTAGTATATGAGATATGACATTCATAGCGTCCCCATATATAGTGTGCAACTTCCCTCACACACCTTGACAACGAACGAATCAATGCCCCGATTTTATAGTCATCCAAGACTAAAAACTCTTCCTGCTCGAGTTTCCAAAATAGTCGATCCATCCTTCCCATATTTCCTTGGATTTCGAGAACTGGACTAGAGTCAACCTCCTCTATCTACTCCATTAGCTTATTGTGTCGCTCATTGCAATGAGTCATGCTGCATATCTCACGCGACATCTGGAATTGAAAAATATTATCAGTACAAGATTGACAAAGCAGTAACAAAATCGATTTATTTCAATTCACATATGCATAGAAAAAACATACAAGTAATTAAGAAAAATAAATTTTTTTTATTTGAGGAGCTACAGTTGACTAACACAATGGACCGATCGACTTGGATGCCCTATTGTTATTGTTTAACCAATGCCCATTTAATTTAGACTCAGAACTATTAATCAAACTAATTTGTTCAGTTCAAGCTTCGATTAAACTAGTCCAGATCGAGTCTGATTGGACCAACCTGATCTGCTTAAGCTAACTAATAGTTTAAACTAGATCATAGTATGATTGAACCAAATTAACATAGTTAAATCAATTAATGGTTTGAGCCAAACCCAAGTATAATTTGGACCAGACTAATTCAAACCAATTGAACCAGATCGATTCATAGAGAGAAAACTAATTAAATTCTGTTTAATCTACTAAACTTAAAATTTAATCGATTCACCTTTTGTTTTCTCTCACGTGCTCCTTTGTTTTTGTTTTTTTATTCAATTTTATAAAATCAATTTTTTTCTAAGTTTAATCGATTAGATCTGTTTTTTTAATCGATTACTTATGTTTCAATCGATTAAATTAAGAATTTAATCGATTAAAAACTTCTCTATCATCGCAACGAACACGAGATTGTCGGTCGATGTAGTTTGATCGCTGGAGCTTACTAGCCACGGGCGTCGATCACCAACCATCGGACATGGTTGTCAATGCCCAGACGACTGCAACTAACGTTGTTGCCGAGATCCTTCCATAACGCAACTTTGCCGTGACAACTCGCGATGTGGTTCTACCGCAACACAGTCACCATTAGGGGTACTATAGCTGGGGGAAAATAATGTCTTTTGATTTGACCAATGTTGACCTGGTCAGTTTGACCTGGCCACGTTGGACACCGACACCCCACATTGGCGTACTGTAGCTAGAATAAAAACTTTTGACTTTGACCAATGTTGACCTAGTCACGTTGGACACTAGCACCCCACATTATGCTACTGTAGCTAGGGAGAAAAAAAAATCGTATGAGGCAGTGGCTTAGATGGTCAGGCCTGATTGTATTGGCACTAGAGGATGGTAAATAGATCCACCATACATGATCTATCTAGTCCGTAGCAAACGGCTATAGTAAAGACGTCTCAAATCCGTTTATGGTTGAGACTTTGCCAAAAAGCCTATGAGAGTGCATAGATCCATCATAGGTCTATCTAGTCCATAGTAACGATTATGGTAAAGATGCGTCAAAACCGTTTATGGTTAGTTACTTGTCAAAAATGAACATCGGGTTTGATCGTTGGATGGATGGAGTGCGGGCTGGCTGTATTCATTACTTCAGTGAGGGATGGGTGGAGGCGGCTGGTGCCAAGCAGGAGTGAATCCCAGATAGGTGGTTGAGGTATTCGGGGATACACATTGGAGGTCACAGGGACCAATTACAGCAGCATCATTGGTTCAGGATAGAGAAGGGACGATGGATGGCCATTGGGCATCAAATTGCATGTACGGCAGATGGCCATTGGACATCAGAGTGCACGTGCGACAAATATGGACACAGGCCGATGGCTAGTGCAATTGAGGGTTATGGAGTATGGACTACTACATGGGGGCATGAGCCTTGACTTCTCTATATGGAGACATGCATGGAGACTCAGCAAGTCAGATGCTTGGTGTGGCGTACATGGTTGGCCAGTGACTAGTCAACTGTACATCTTTTGTGAGGATGGTATTCACGAGGGTACACACATGTATCATCCCTTGACAGCTACTCGGATCTGATATTTAAAATTAGAAAAATAAGACCATTCGAGTTGGAGCTTGTCCACTTGAATGGAATGGAATGTTTGGAGATTGGGCATATGATTTGAGACAATTGAAATGTTTCTTAGTAGTGACCAACTGAATTAAACAAAATAATTAGTTGATTGGGAGTAAGTTAAGTTATTAGAAATAAACAAAATAATTAGTTGATTGGGAGTAAGTTAAGTTATTAGAAATAAACAAAATAATTAGTTGAAGCTTATCTAAGTTCATTTTGAAGACTATAAATAGTGAGGCTAGGAACTCATCCAACAATAATTCCATAATAAGAAAGCCATTATTTTCTTGTTATTCCATTGCTCCATTGTATTTAATTTCTTCAAACTTGATTTTTTTGATACAAAACTTTACTTGTGCATAGTTTTTTTTATTTTATTATAAAGTCTTTTATAAGAGATTTTTCACCTCCAACATACAATGGTTTTGCAAGAGTTGAATCGCTTTAAAAAAAATATGAATCAAGTAGCATTAAACTTGGGACGACCGACCCATGTTCTTTCGATAGATTGCAGAGGCTTCTTAAGTTGATTCTACAACTCTCAATCATAGTGGCTGATGCTGGGATAAGGCGCATTAAGCTAGCTAAGGAGGTTACGTCACCTGAGACAGAGACAGATCACCCCACGTCATTCCCCTCGGAGTTGAGATTCAGGCCGAGAGCTCAAGACGGGCCCCGACCAGGGTTCTGATCAGAGTTCATAAGATGAGCTCTCACCTTACAAATGGGGTCAAAGAAACCTCCCAGGGTCAGGAGACTCAAGTCGAGAGCTTAGGTCGAGGTCCTTGTTGGTGCAGGAAGCACCATATCGAACCTGGTTTTGATATTGGCAAAGGATTCAAAGTTAAGTTTATTTGTGATCTAACGTTGTTCACTGAGTGTGCAGAAAAAGCCCTAGCGAAGGACTGCTAGGCAACTGGCGAAGGACTACCAGTATCCATGCCCTAGCGAAGGACTGCTAGGCACCTGGCGAAGGACTGTCAGTATCCAAGCCCTAGCGAAGGACTGCTAGGCAACTGGCGAAGGACTGCCAGTATCCAAGCCCTAGCGAAGGACTGCTAGGCACCTGGCGAAGGACTGCCAGTATCCAAGCCCTAGCGAAGGACTGCTAGGCAACTAGCGAAGGACTGCCAGCATCCAAGCCCTAGCAAAGGACTGCTAGGCAACTGGCGAAGGACTGCCAGCATCCAAGCCCTAGCGAAGGACTGCTAGGCAACTGGCGAAGGACTGTCAGTATCCAAAACCCTAGCGAAGGACTGCTAGGTAACTGGCGAAGGACTGCCAGTATCCAAAGCCCTAGCGAAGGACTGCTAGGCTCCAGGTGAAGGACAGCCTGGGACTAAAGCCCTAGCGAAGGAATGCTAGGCACCGGGCGAAGGGCAGCTCAGCATCCAAGACCTGACAAAGGACCGTCAGGCAAAAGTCCAACCAGAGGAACGGTTGGCATCAGGTAAATTCTCCCGAGAGGAGTAGGTGAGGACGCGTTCTCCGTCGAGGGAATAGTAGGCATCGGTTCGACTTAGGGCTCCATTTTGGAGACCAAAGTCAGAACCAAGACAGCTAAGGCTGTATAAACAAATACTTTATTACTTTATTGTATTTTGGACTAACCCTGGATGCAGGACCAAAGGAAGGAGTGTCTGCAGCTCAGATAGCCTCAGAGGAATGAGGTAGTAGCTGAGTAGGGCGCCCGGAGTGTCCCGGGCGCCCCCAAGGGCCATACAAAACAAGTAAAGAAAAAAGGAGTTCGAATACATGCTGGGTCGGGCGCCCCCGTGGTCCCGGGCGCCCCCGCTGCTCCCGGGCGCCCCCTGCGCTGCGGCGCCCCCTGCGCTGCGGGCGCCCCCTGCGCTGCGGGCGCCCCCATGCGCAACATCGAACCCGAACCCCTCAAAGCCAAGGAGATAGGACTTTGACCCGGTCAATGCGGGCGCCCTGAGCGCTCCAGGCGCCCCGGTTAAAGCGGATCCAGAGGATAGACGCTGACCGAGAGCTCTGCGGATCAGAGGCCACGTGGGGGGCGCCCCCGACGTCCCGGGCGCCCCCAGGACCTATATAAAGGGCCTTCGACCAAGGCTTCAACACAACTGTTCTCTCAACGCCCCAAAGATCTTCTACGCTCGTGCCTTGCTCCGGTAACACTCCAACTCGAGCCGACGACGTCCCGCTACCCCGAAAGAGTCAATCCACTCCGGACGTCGGTAACGAAGATCGAATTTTTTTTATTATTATTGTTAGTGCACTTACTTGTAATAAATTATTGTAAACTGATTTGCGCGTATATAGAATTGCCCAAAGTAAACGGTCATCGACCGTGGGCCTTGGAGTAGGAGTCGACACAGGCTCCGAACCAAGTAAATCGACCGTGTCTTTGTGCTGTGATTGTTTTATTTTATTTCCGCTGCGTACGTGCTCTTTACAAAAATCCGAACGATTTCCGATATTCACCCCCCCCCCTCTATCGGTTTTCTCGATCCAACAAGTGGTATCAGAGCGGGGTAGTTCAAACTTGGTGCAACCACCAGTTTGAAAGTTTTTCGGATTTACGAAATTTTTATCTTATTTCTTTTCTTTTTTTAATCAACACCACTACATCTTTTTCGCCTTTTATTTTAAAAATAAATAATATCTGTGGGTGAATTTAAAATATTCTTACGCCTTTTTCAAATTTGAATTCTCATTTTTTTACCATAAGTCAGAATTGATAAAATAACCAATTTTTGAAAATTTGTCATAAAACCTTTTTTTATTTTAATATTATTTTTCTCGAAAATCGTGCGACATTAATTTGAGCAAATTTTCTCCCAACATTAAAGTCTTATCTTTTCATCATTAATCAAAATTGATAAAGCCACCATTTTCAAAAATTAGTCAAAACTTTTTCTTAATATTTTATTATTCTATCTCGAAACTCGTGCAGTATTTTTTTGGATATTTTTCTCTCTCCCGCACTACTAATCCAAGACCAAGTCTTGGTACACTTTTGTTGTTTCTTTTTGTGTGCAAGAGGTTATTTTAAATGGCCAACCAAGAGTGGAACAGTGCTCGTCCACCGCTATTCTCCGGCGAGAACATCAGCTTTTGGAGAAGACAAATGGAGTCCCTTCTGAAGGCCCACATGGACTTATGGCGGATCATCCAAACAGGATTCTCTCCTCCCGTAGAAGATGAGTTATCCATCGAATGGGACAAACCGGATGATCAAACCCTCAACCAAATCGAGACCGATGCAAGGGCAACTGCAATCCTACAATGTGGTCTAACCAAGGAGCAACTCGAACTAGTAGGTCCATGCAGATGTGCTAGAGAAATCTAGGAAAAATTGGTTAACCTTCATCAAGAGATCTCAGATGAAGAAGAAGATCAGGTAAATTATCTTGCCCTTTCAGTCCAAGCACAAACAGCCGAGTCAGAGTCTGAACCCGAATCCAAAATCGAACCAGAATTAGACGACGAATTGACTGAGACGGTAACCGATTTCGAATTCTTTTCAAATTTAGAATTAAATAATCAAACAGATACTATAATGGTCGAGGAAGGTGTAAATTTTATTGCAGGGAAAACTCCTAAAGAACCACCAAAGAAGGAGCTTCAACCAGTACCCGAGTCCGACTCAGACACAGAATCAGAAGATGAGCCCAGATCCGAGGCGGCAAGAATCAAGGGGGAGATTCCCAATAAGGAACCAAAAGGTAAAAGTGTAAAATCAGATTTTAATCATGTAATTTGTTACACATGCAGGGAGAGAGGGCACTACCAAAGTGAGTGTCCTACTCGTAAGATTCGAACGACACCACCGACGGTGACAAAGGAATCAGTTCCAAAAGCACGAAAGAACAAAAGTCGCATTCAATGCTTCAAGTGCCAGGAGTTCGGGCATTACAAAAGTGAATGCACAAATAAAAGAGCTACCAAGAATGCCGTACAAACAATCAACAAAGGTAAATTTACAGTGTTTGAAAATCCGTTATTTACCTTGAATAATGTGATTGATTCATGTAACTTAATTAAACCAAATTTCAGAACATTGAAACAAGAAAATGAAACCCTAAAACATAAGGTCAATAAGTTAGAAAATTTAATTCATAATCTTGCTGATTTCGAAAATCCGGAGTATTACTCCAATTGTGACCTTACCTAGACAATTGTTTGTTTTAATTATGTGTTTCTTTTTATTTCAGTTATTTATTTCTTGCTTAAAATTAGGAATGGTTAGTATAAGGACCAAACAAACCTAACTGAAACTTGACAACATAGTATTGGGTGGAGGTGAGATGATAGTACGTTAGGGAAACCAATTCTAATAAGATCATGTTTACTTGATCTCTTTAGACTGGTGAAACTAGCCGAAGCTACCGATCCAAGACCCAAACTAGTTAGACCAGAAATTTTTCAAAGAATAATTTTGAAAATGAAATTTCATTAAAAGGCTTTGTCAAGGAAAGGGTGGATGATCCCATAAGGCTACGGCCAAAGAAGGCCTTGTGCCTCGCCAAGACCTGGAAGCCAATTTTTGAATTTCAAATTCAAATTACTTTTTGTCAAATTCAAATCTAACACAATTTTCTGTTAAGTATAGATTAAAACTAATTATTTTTTGAATTAATCTAACTTTTCAAAATTAAAATATTTGTCTCACAAAACCCATAAGGTTAACATGCTTGGTCATGTAGAACTAGGTGAGACATCTAGGACTTATAAGCATAATTCGCTATCTCTGTAAATAAAAAAAATGTTTTCAAAAGTTATTCAAAATTATCCTTTTTTTCGGTTTACGGTACCCTACTCTTTCAATTCTAACATTTTTTTAAATTTCATGTTAAATATCTCAATAGACTTGTTTTAAATATAATCTAGGGTTTATTTTGTTTTAGTCATTAATTGGTCAAACTTGGTCAAAACAGTCAACCCTAGTGAACCCTAGTCAACATAGTCAAACTTGCTCAACACTGAAATCCCTTAAGGAACTTAGATAAAAGCCAAACTGTGTCAAATCTAAGGGGAGATCAAATTGTGCTTAAAGAAGAAGTTTAAAAAATACTATGTTTTCCAATAATCACTATATTTTTTTAAAATTGTGCTTTACAAAAACCATTATTATTTCAAAATGTTTTTCGAAAACAGGGTTTCTGCTCAAATTGAATTTACTAAAAATTATATTACCATGCTAGTATTCAAAACTACTCTTTTGATTTTAGTAAACCCTAAAGACACAAAGGAAGGTCTACTTAATGATCTACAAGGACTCCTAGGATGTGTCAAATTTAGGGGGAGTCTAAACCAAAAGAAATTATTTCTAACAAGTATTTTCCTTGGCATTTATCTTTGAAATTATTAAATAATTCTTTTGATATGAACTGAACCCTAAGAACTCAGAGGAAGAATACTTGTGGTCAACAAGCTTCCAAGGACTGTATCAAGTTTAGGGGGAGGTCAAATTAAAAGAGTTGTTAAACATTTCTAAATAATATGTTTTCATATACTATATTTTCAAAATTGTGTCGAAAACATTTGTCTTACAAAAAAATATTATTTTAAAATGTTTTGTTTAAAATACCTTTTGAAATAATCTTTACTTGGGTTGAAAAATTTCCAGGACACTTAGAAAATATCCTTGTAGTCAACAAGGTTCCCTAGGATTGTGTCAGACTGGAAAAGAAACCAAGTAAAGTATCATGATCTCAAAATAACATTAAATTCCTTTAAAATATTATGTTTAAAAGTACTTACATGCATACTCTCCAAAAGTACTAATATTTTCCAAAATTTACATAATATCTCAAAATATAATGTTTTAAAAAGTTCTAATACTTTTCCAAGGCAATAGTGTTCTAAGTACGTGAATTTTCAAAAGACTTGGCTGAAAATACAAAATCCTTTTTCAAAATTGCACAATATCTTTCAAAGCGGAGTCTTTTTAGTGCAATTTAATCTGTGTGCTTTCAAAATTATACTAAGTATTTTTATATTTTCAAAACTCATAAGCTCTGATCCACATAATTTTTCCTTAAATTTTTTTTTAAAAAAAAGTTCCTTATTGATATATGGCCAAGAGAGAGAAAATTTCAAATTTTATCTTGTTTTCACTAAGTATTCTTAAGTGCTTTAAAATTGGTCTAAGCATCTTTCAAAACCTCTAAAGCACTAAGTGCAGTTATTTTGAAAATATTTCTAAGTAAAAGTTTCCTTAGTAAACAGATCTATGTTTCAGCAAAAACTTGTCTATTTAAAGGTTTTCCAAGTAAAAATGATTTTTAATGCACAAAATATGTACTAACGAAAATTCTCTATGAGTGCAAAAGTTGAAACTTTTTAAGGAAAACTTGTTTTCAAAATGTTGGCTAAGTAAGTTACGGTTAAGTTTTTCTTGAAAACTATGTTTCAAGTTTTTGCAAGCTTTTTCTAAAATATAAGTAGAAGAGTTATCACATTAAGGGGGAGCTTCATGTATTTTCAAAACATCCATTACTTTGAAAATTATGAAATCCATTACTTAAAGTTTCTTTTGAAAACTATGCTTTTGAACTCCTTTACTTAAATTTATTTTGGTAAAACTCAAATCTCTCTATTAGTTACCTTGTTCACCCATGTTTATTTTTGATATATGTCAAAGGGGGAGGAAAGGTCAAAGTTAAGTATTATAACACAAGTACTCAGGGTTTTAGGGGGAGTATAAGAAATAAAGGTTTTTATGAGAAATAAAAGTTTTTTTTTAACTCTTACCTTGTGTTAGTAAATGTTATAAAGTTTTTAATTAACATTGAATTGTGTAAAATTGCTATACTTCATTTTTACATAATGTTCTTAAACAGTTATAAAGTTTTTTACTTAACTTTGAATTGTGTTGCCATAATCAAAAAGGAGGAGATTGTTGGTGCAGGAAGCACCATATCGAACCTGGTTTTGATATTGGCAAAGGATTCAAAGTTAAGTTTATTTGTGATCTAACGTTGTTCACTGAGTGTGCAGAAAAAGCCCTAGCGAAGGACTGCTAGGCAACTGGCGAAGGACTGCCAGTATCCAAGCCCTAGCGAAGGACTGGTAGGCACCTGGCGAAGGACTGCCAGTATCCAAGCCCTAGCGAAGGACTGCTAGGCAACTGGCGAAGGACTGCCAGGATCCAAGCCCTAGAGAAGGACTGCTAGGCAACTGGCGAAGGACTGCCAGCATCCAAGCCCTAGCGAAGGACTGCTAGGCAACTGGCGAAGGACTGCCAGTATCCAAAACCCTAGCGAAGGACTGCTAGGTAACTGGCGAAGGACTGCCAGTATCCAAAGCCCTAGCGAAGGACTGCTAGGCTCCAGGTGAAGGACAGCCTGGGACTAAAGCCCTAGCGAAGGAATGCTAAGCACCGGGCGAAGGGCAGCTCGGCATCCAAGACCTGACAAAGGACCGTCAGGCAAAAGTCCAACCAGAGGAACGGTTGGCATCAGGTAAATTCTCCCGAGAGGAGTAGGTGAGGACGCGTTCTCCGTCGAGGGAACAGTAGGCGTCGGTTCGACCTAGGGCTCCATTTTGGAGACCAAAGTCAGAACCAAGACAGCTAAGGTTGTATAAACAAATACTTTATTGCTTTATTATGTTTTGGACTAACCCTGGATGCAGGACCAAAGGAAGGAGTGTCTGCAGCTCAGATAGCCTCAAAGGAATGAGGTAGTAGCTGAGTAGGGCGCCCGGAGTGTCCCGGGCGCCCCCAAGGGCCATACAAAACAAGTAAAGAAAAAAGGAGTTCGAATACATGCTGGGTCGGGCGCCCCCGTGGTCCCGGGCGCCCCCGCTGCTCCCGGGCGCCCCCATGCGCAACATCGAACCCGAACCCCTCAAAGCCAAGTAGATAGGACTTTGACCCGGTCAATGCAGGCGCCCCGAGCGCTCCAGGCGCCCCGGTAAATGCGGATCCAGAGGATAGACGCTGACCGAGAGCTCTGCGGATCAGAGGCCATGTGGGGGGCGCCCCCGACGTCCCGGGCGCCCCCAGGCCCTATATAAAGGGCCTTCGACCAAGGCTTCAACACAACTGTTCTCTCAACGCCCCAAAGATCTTCTACGCTCGTGCCTTGCTCCGGAAACACTCCAACTCGAGCCGACGACGTCCCGCTGCCCCGAAAGAGTCAATCCACTCCGGACGTCGGTAACGAAGATCGAATTTTTTTTATTATTATTGTTAGTGCACTTACTTGTAATAAATTATTGTAAACTGATTTGTGCGTATATAGAATTGCCCAAAGTAAACGTTCAACGACCGTGGGCCTTGGAGTAGGAGTCGACACAGGCTCCGAACCAAGTAAATCGACCGTGTCTTTGTGCTGTGATTGTTTTATTTTATTTCCGCTGCGTACGTGCTCTTTACAAAAATCCGAACGATTTCCGATATTCACCCCCCCCTCTATCGGTTTTCTCGATCCAACAGTCCTAACCAGGACTTTCACATGTGCTCAGGGGTCGAGCTCTTCCCTAGCGAATAGGACCAAACTATAATTCAACTCTTCAAGAAGACCCTCGAGCTGAGATTCATCATATCGACAAGCATACCCTTATCGGGTAAAAGGTTCTCATAAAACTCGCAATAGCTAAAAACAACATGACTACACGGATACAAAAACGTGTCTCATTGTGAAATGCTCACCATAAACACATCTAAATGCACTGTAAATCTCATCCTTACAAGGTAACGTGCGCAAAACCTGTGGATCGTGAGATAGGTGTCCACCACCATACCCATATAAAAAGGTATTCACCCCTATAGGGGAGAGGTATGTGTGTATGCAAACAACCCTACTTCATTTCTACTACATTTCTCGCTTTATCCCCACCTCTAACATAAGCATCAGAGTGACTACGCCAGAACCTATCCGACCGCCTTCCTAACCTGTTCATCTTCTCAGGAAATCCAAGTGGGGATCACCTCAGCCTTCCTACAAGATTGCATCTCCTTCTTCCTTGTTGACTCACCTATGAGTTGTCCGTCGAGGAGCTTGGGCAGCATCAAATTGGCACTGTTTGTGAGAACTCTGAATTAAAAGTTGGCCTAGGATATGGAATGGATAACACCAATTAGCCACATGTTGAAGAGGAAGAAAGGCGAGACCTTGTCACCATGACAAAAGAGGAATTCAATCACCTGGTGACCTCCAAAGTACAGGTCGTCCTTCAGGGTCAAACACCGCTCGTGACAATGGTCATCCCACCGTCTGTTGAGTCATCTCCGACGGTACTCCCAAGAACGGTTCCTTCCCCAAAGATTCCCAAGGGAAACACCCCTCTCCCTCTTGGTACCTCGACCATGAGTGGAGAATCCTTTGGATCCTCTGGGGAGGATCCCCGACGAATCCCCCCAAAGAATTTGGCGGTCACAAACAAGGCTCTTGGCCTCCAGAGAACCCCGTTCTCACCCAGCGTCCTACAAGTTGCCCTGCCTTATCATTTTTGGACATTGACGATAGGGGAATATAACAGTACTACAGATCTAGAGGATCACCTCTGCAAGTTTAAGAACGCATCCATGTTGTATCAATACACCGATGGGATCAAGTGCAAAGTTTTCTTAACCACGTTAGTCGGACCCGCACAAAGGTGGTTCAACCGCCTCCCGGTTTCTTTCATTAAAACCTTTGAGGACTTCAAGGCGGTCTTCCTCTGACACTTCGCCCCCAGTCGAAGGTATCAAAAGACTCTCTGCGATTTGTTCGCTCTCAAACAGAAGCCTAAGGGTGTTCCTTCAGTGGCACCTGAGGTCCAAATCAGTGCATTCTCATAAGGGTTGATGGATGGGGACTTCTTCCGATCTCTAGTTAAGAAGGCTCCCCACGACTTTGACGGGCTACAAGCCAAAGCCCTCAAATTCGTCCAAGTTGAAGAGGCTCAAAGCACAAGGAGAAAGGAGGTGCTAGCTCTAGCCTCGTCGAGCATCCCATCTGAGAGGAGGGCCCCACATCCTCCTCGTAATCGAGATCCTACGACCCCGAGAGAATGGGCAGTCTAGATGGTGAATTCGCCGCGCCACGATTCGGAGATTAGTTCTCAGCTAGAAGTTTTCTGTGACATTCACCAGACCAAAAATCACTCCACTTACGACTACCATCAATACGCACGAGAGTTGTGCTGGTTGGCGGACAAGACAAAGGCCACTCGGAAGACAGCAACCAAAAGTTCCGCTGATCCCTACCCTCGGAAGCGTGGCTTGGATAGAGACAAAGCCAAGCCTCGCATCGATCAAATAGGTTGCACCCCGGAGTGGGGTCTGACTCGCGACATCAAACCCAAATGCCATAAGAACCCTGAGTCTGAGCGGAGAAACAAAGACAAGGGCAAGAAGAAGGTGGGACCATCAGGAATGGTCAATATCATATCCGACGGTCCCACGGACGACAATTCCACCCGGGCTCGAAAATCTCACGCCCATCGCCTAGAGAGCTATGGGATTAGCTCGAGAGGGAACTCCGCCGATTACCCTCTTATCTCCTTCGGACCAGCTGACCTGGAAGGGGTCGAAACTCCTCATGAGGACGCTCTGATGATTAATGCCTTGATCACCAATTATGTCATAAAACAAGTGTTCGTGGACATGGACAACTCGGTAAACATAATTTTCAAGGTTGTCATCAACCAAATCCAGACAGAGGGTGAGGAGCTGGTTCATATCAATACCCTCCCTCTATAGGTTTATAGGACATTGGGTGGAGCTAATGGGACAGATCCACCTCTCCTTAACCCTCGGGGAGGAGCTTGCCGACCGAACCAGGCATTCCCCTTTCCTGGTGGTGAACACCAAGTCTACCTATAACGTCATCTTGGGTAGACCAGCTCTAAGTGTTTTTCAAGTAGTCGCCTCGGTCTTCTATCAAAAGCTTAAATTCCCCGTCAAGTCTCGGGTTGAGGAGGTCAAAGGAAGTCAGCTCACGACCCAAAAATGCTACGTGGATATCATCCGGGTTGATACCCAGAAGGCACGGAAGATCTCCGACACTTTGATACAGGTATGCAAAAAAATCTCCCCTGTCTCAACCCGAAGATGGGCATCAGGAGGTAAGGACATACCCACATCTCCTAGAGGGGATGATCTAAGTAGCAGAGGACTTGGACGCAGCCTACAAGCAGGAGCTGATAGAATGCCTCGAGCGAAACCATGACATGTTCGCCTAGTCGGCCCAAGATCTCACAGGGGCCTCGCCTTCCATAATGGAGCACCGATTGAATACTCGACCTGAGGTCATGTCTGTATGGTAGAAGAAATGAAAATTTTATCTAGAGCAGAGTCAAGTAATCTAGGCTGAGATGGATAAGCTACTAGCTGCCAAGTACATCAAAGAGGTCCAATTCCCCGCTAAGCTATCCAATGTGTTCCTGATCCCCAAGCCTGGGGCAAGTTGAGGGTGTGCGTCAACTTTTGAGACCTTAATAAAGCCTGTTCCAAAGACTGTTATCTCCTGCCCTATACCGATCAATTGGTAGACTCTACTATAGGCTGCGAACTTATCTACATATTGGATGCCTATCAAGGGTACCACTAGATTCCCTCAACTCGGGAGGATCAGGAGAAAGTTAGCTTTATTACTCCTAATGAGACCTTTTGCTACAATGTTATGTCATTTGACCTCAAGAATGCAAGGACCACTTACCAGTGACTCATGGATTGGGTCTTCAAAGATCAGATCGGGAGGAATGTCGAAGTTTATGTAGACAACATCCTTATCAAGACTCGGTGGGTGAATTCCATTATCTCCAATTTAGAGGAAACCTATGTCACCCTTTGGCAGTACGACCTAAAGTTGAACCCTAACAAGTGTTTGTTTGGGGTCACAAGCGAGAAGTTCCTAGATTACATCGTCATGGAGTGAGGAATCGAGGCCAACCCAGAAAAGGTGCAAGCTTTGCAAGATATGCCCTCACCTAGCAACATCCGAAGACTCAATGATTAGTGGGTCAGATCATTGCATCATCCCATTTCATATCTCACTCAGCCACTCGAAACCTACCCTTTTTCAAAATACTCCGGAAGGCTACAAAGTTCGAATGGAATGAAAGGTGTGACCAGGCCTTTTCATAATTAAAAGCATACATAGCTCAACTACCCCTCCTCTCCAAGCCAATTGTAGGAGAGAAGTTATGGGTGTACTTGTCTGCCTCGGATTCCGCTACCGCTACCATTCTGCTTAGGCAAGAGGATAAAATACAGCGCCCGGTCTACTTCTTCAGCCATGTCTTCAAATGCGTGGAAAAAAGATACACTACCTTGGAGAGACTCGCACTAGGCCTAACCCTGACTGTCAGGCGGTGGAGGGCTTACTTTCTGGCATGCCCTATCGTCGTTCTCACCAACAACAACCTAGGCCAAATACTCTCAAGTCCCGAGGCCTCCATGAGATAGGTTTGGTGGACAACTGAGTTGAGCAAGTATAACATCCAATACCAATCCCGGACAACTATTAAGGCGCAAGCCTTGACATATTTTTTAGCTGAAACTTTTGAGCCCCCGACTGAGGGGATGTGGAAGGTTTATGTGGATAGAGCCTCCAACTAGTAGGGGAGCGGCGTAGGAGTCCTCCTTATATCCCCACAAGAGGATATCTCTCTCTCTCCATTAGACTACAGTTTCGGGCCTCAAACAAGGAGGCCAAGTATGAAGCATTACTGGTTGGGCTTCAGACAACCAAGCAAGCCGGGGCCTCCAGAGTAACAGTGTACTCGACTCCCTACATTGCTAAAAAGAAAAGAAGAGAAACTTAATTCACACTAATTAGGGATCTATTATACCGATGCTCTTTTTTCAAGCCCTTACTCAAGTGTCTCGGGCCGGTAGATGCTAACTATGTCCTTCGGGAAATCCATGTGGAAATCACGCAGGGGCTAGGACCTTGGCCCATAAAGTTCTTTTGGCGGGGTATTTCTGGCCGGCCTTGCAAGCCAACTCTACTTGCCTGGTAGTCGCTTGTGTTCCATGCCAGAAACACCAAAACCTACCTCATCAACATGCGGCATTCCTAAAGACCTCCACTATAGCCTACCCGTTTGACCAGTGGGGGATGGATGTTGTGGAGCTTTTCCTCATCGCCTATCGATAGTGAATGTGTCTTAATTACAACCGGCGAGTTATACCTCGTTCCTTCCAGACGAGGGACTTGATTAAATTTGTAGGAGAAGTGGGCAAGCTAAAGCCTCACTGGCAGGGACCCTTTCGGGTCATAGAGAAGCTAAACTTAGGAGCCTACTACTTTGAAGATGACAAAGAAAAAAGGTTAGGCCAACCCTGGAATACTTATCACCTAAAGTCTTACTGCGCCTAACCATGGCCACCTCACGGTCACAAGCTTAGTCTCTTGTTTTTTCCTGTATTTAATTTATCCCGCTCCCCTCCCAACTACTATTGTCTCTTCTCCTGCTAATGAAACAGGCAGGTTGCTTTTTTTCTAGGTAAGCATACTCATCCTTTTTAGGGCCCAAACTCTCCCGGACTGGGACATGGTCGGGGTTGAGATCCTCGGGCTGCGATAGCAATCTCGCCCTCTGCGGATCGAGTATAGATTGTATCGCCTGCGTTCTTTTCAGGGCCCAAACTCCCCCGGACTGGGATATAGTAAAGTCGAGATCCTCGAGCTGCGATAACAACCTCACTCTCTGTGGGTTGAGTATATGTCATATCACCTACGTTTTTTTCAGGGCCTAAACTTCCCCAGAATGGGACATGGTCGGGGTCGAGAACCACAGGTTGCGGTAGCAACCTCACCCTCAGCAAGTCGAGTAAATGTCGTATCACCTACGTTCTTTTCAGGGTCCAAACTCCCCTGGACAAGGACATGGTCGGGGTCGAGATCCTCGGGTTGCGATAACAATCTCACTCTTCGCGGGTCGAGTATATGTCGTATCGTCTGTGTTCTTTCCAGGGCTTAAACTCCCCTAGATTGGGACATGGTCGGTGTAGGGATCTTTATGTGAAAAATAACAAAATCGCAGTAGAAAAATAGGATCCTTTCGAGCGATCCATGCGAAAAATCCATATAAAGTTCTATCTAAAGAGTTATACTTTTGATGTGTACCCTTAGTTTATCCTGTTAGTCCTTGGTTCGCCGGATCTTTGCACGATCAGGATGGTCATGCCTCTAATAGTATCCACACGAACACGAACTCGGTCTCGAAAATGAACCACCATAATTGTTCAAGGAACTTGAGATGGTTCACAAGACAAGAGGACTAAAAAACAACTTATGTGTTTCGGCCAAGAAGAAGGATCACTTAGTGCATTTTCAAAAATTGCAAGAAAAGTCTTTTATATCCATCCAATGAATAAAAAAGGACTTTGCCCCTTGAGCTTCCCCACCTCTAATGCCCATAACTCATAATGAATACAAAAGACTCTTGGTATCTTTTTGGCTCTTCATCTTCTATTCATCCAATGAATAGAATGTCTCTTGACTTCCTCTTTAATAATATTTTATTAAAGATTTAATGAACATTATCCATTATTAAGTGGTTAAGTCTAATCTAAATGAGTCTAACTCAAATTAGACTAAATCACATAATATAATTGGATTCATCTAAGTCTAACTCAATTAATCTACTTTCGGATCATATTTTAGTCAAACTAAAATCAACATATCTCTGAAACATCGTATTCTTTGTGTGTAACCCAATAAGTTCTCGTAATGTTGGCAATGTATCCAAACCGTTTTAGACACATAAACAATGAGCGACATCTAGCAATGCATCATTGCTACCCAAGTAACGAGAAAATCGAGATCCGACATAATCTTTCCATATCTACTATAATGTATGACTTTGTCCTTCTATCCTCAATATCTAGATTGATCAATGAGACATAGACCGTGTCATTCTCTTATCAATCATTATGTTTCTTGATCCCCAAATAGACTCACTTAAGCAAATGAGCTCAATATCTCATATTGACTCATTTGATCATGGTTATGCATTTTAGTAGTTTTACTCGATCAAGGGACCCACAGATATCACTCCAGTCATATGGGAGGGATATATCTCATCTACATCACTCATATCCCTTTGCATAATTAGTTGCATACCCAGTAAACAATTTTATAGTTCATCTTGTTATGAGTAACATTTGACGATACCAAAGTATACAACTCCTTATGTAAGAAATCATAGTGACTTCAGATCTAAGGACTATTCATACCAATAGTCAACTTAATATTTCATATCCATAGCATGTGAGATAATGTCATCAATTGACCTACATGCTAGTCTCAACGCATTAAAATTGTCTTTAAATATTAATGTTTGACTAGGAATAGTTAAGAGTAGTGTTATCTACATCATCTCACTATCAATTTAACCAATTGATATGATATAGATTAAAATTTATTACTCAAGGACATTATTATACTTATTTATTTAGTACAAATATGAAATAAATATAATAATCAAAACTTTATCTTTATTAATAAAATATGATATAAAAAGTTTCCTAGTTAATCATCTCATAATTGACTCTGGGACTAACATTAACAGTTGGAGTCAAGATTCCCGGGCTGTGGTAGCAACCTCACCCTCCAAGGGTCGAGTATATGTTGTATCGTCTGCATCTTGTTCAGGGCTCAAAATCCACCGAGTTGGGACATGGTCGGGGTCATGATCCTAAGTCAAAACTACATCCCACCGCCCTGCTCAAATAAAACCTAGGTTGAGATGGCGTACCCATGACTAATCGCGTTAAACATTGGACAACTCATGAAACACAAGTAAATGGCCCCCTAATAGATACTTTCATTTCATTTCTCCGAATTTACAGGAGCTACCGAAAGGGAAAATAAAAACAAAGGATGATATCCACCTTAGAGGTCGGCCATGTCTTCGTTCGAGAGGTTATTGGTGATCCGGGCCAGGGAAATCTAAGGTCGGGATTGATCCACCGGAAGGAGACTAACCTCAATTAGTTGTTGAAGGGTGCCCTCCACCCCATGCTCTACCATCCGGAGGAGACGCGCCCCACCAGATTATAGAACTCCGAAACTAGGAAAGCCTTCTTCCAAGCTACCCAGCGAGATGCCTTCCCCGACTGGTGCTACCGCAGTTCGGCAGGCTCCAAAAGCTCCCTCTGCGCCCTCAAAGCTGGCTGGAGCTCTGAAACAGAGGAGTCACCACCTCCACCTGAGCCGCATGCACCTCCGTGTGAAGGCACTCCAACTCAGCAGACTGCACCCGATTTGATTCCTCGGCCGCTCGAGCAAAGGTGCAGGAGGATCACAGCCCATGCTCCAACGTAGCCAGAGCCACTTCAGAGTCCTCCTGCACAGACTTCAGCTCCTATAGCTGGCTGTCCGCCACAGACTGGTGGGACTTGACCCCTCCTGAGTAGCTTCTAGTTCCACCTCTAGGAGGTGGAGCTGCTGTTGGCAGACCTCTAACTCGGTGCAAGTCGCCTCTCGGGCCACCTCCGAGATTTTCATTTCTGGGGCCCCTGCTCCAGCTCGGCCTTCAGGTGCTTGGCCCTCTTGCCTTTCTTCTTCCCCTCCGTCTCTAAGGATTTGACCTAAGCCGTCAGAGAAATGATCTCGTTCTGGCGTTTGCTCAGGACATTCTTGGTGTCCGAAACGGAGATTTTGTTCTCACTTATTATTCTTTGTAGGAGCTGGATCTAGGCCAGACCAGATGTGGAGTCTTCGAACAGGGACTTCAGGCGGGACACCTCGATTCGCAGGCTGATAATGGTGACCCGACAGGGAGATAGCTGTGTGGACAAGCTAGCCACCTGCTCCTGTATCCCACAATGGGCTTGAAAGAGCTCAGAATAACGGTGGCAGAAAACCATTAGCTTGGACATATGGTTCGCGTTGGTCCCCATCATCTCCTCGAGCAGGGCCCTCATAGGCATGCCCTCAGTTGTTGCCTCCCCATCTTGCCACAGGGTGGTCATAGGGCTGAGCAAAGTCAAATTTAGGTGAACATCGAAGGCGCCTAGGAGAGAAGTAGACTCCTCTTCCGGTAGCTGGGAGGGGCCAGCCTCAATCCTTTCCTGGCAAACTAAAGGAAGAGGAGAAGGAAGTGAAATGACTGGTTATGCGAGAACTTCAGTGGAGACCAGCGGCAAGTCTGGCGGGGACAAATTCAATCGGGGCGGGTCGGATTGGGCCAGGTCTGGCTGAGGTAGACTCGGGAGGAGTGGAGGCAATTCTATAGAAGGACCCTCCCCCCTCCCCGGGGAAGGAGACAACCCACCCAACATGTCCCCCGACTCGGGAGGGGAGGACGATAGGTGAACATGCAGTGGGAAGGCTCCCTCGGGAGCCGCCACCTATTAAGGCACAGGGGCCTTAGAAGACATGCCAGGGCAGCAGGATTCCTGAGGATAGCGCTTCCTCTTGTGTGATATCCGAAAGGGAGAAGGGGACTCCTCTGCGTCTGACTCCTCTTCGGCACGGGTAGCTCGTGGTGGCGTAGCAACTAGTGCGGGGCTTCTCCTTGCAGGGACTGAAGCCTTGACCTCCCGAGTAAGGTCGATAATCTCCACTCCTTGAACCACCAACTCTGCCTCAGAACGCCAAGTCAACTGGTTCAGAGATGCCCATAACATGGTCTCAGTTGCACAAAGAAAGATAATGCTCAGTCAGACGTCGATGTCATCGCCAAAATAGAAGACTTATCAAAAGATTATGCCAAAACGGCTCGGATGGGACTCAGGCCAAAGCAGTGCAGCACGCCTTCCTCGAGCAAGGATTTGCTATCAAAGCTCAAGCCAGCGAGCTATGTGTGGGCTCTAGAGTACCCTCACTCCTGGTGAATATCCCTCATAAAAGGCTGGGCTGGTAGCTCCTTCTGCCACCAAAGAGGGGCCAACATGCTTTAGGGAAGTCGAATGTAAAAGAACTGAGGTTTCCACCCCTTATGTGAGAACAACATGCCCTTAATCAGCCTTTGGCCTGTATGGGCTGAAAAGTAGAAAACCCCCTCTTTCACCTATTTGGGGTAGAAGAAGCTGTGGAAGAGATGAGAGGAGAGAAGAAGGAGATACAAGTGAAAGAGTATAACCATGTCGGAAAGAATATAAAAAGAATTGGGGTCCAACTGAGAGGAGTGCGGAAATAGGCAAAGACGTCCAAGAAGAAGGAATGAATAGGGAAGCGGAGGCCACTAAGTAAATGATTCCGGAAGAAAGTCACACATCCTGGCGGAGGCTGGTCTAGGTGACCCATTCCCGTTAGACACAATCAGAATGTGGTCCTCTAACACTTGATAAGTCAGGTGCAACCTCTCTAGAGAAGCACTCATAAAACTCAAGTTTACGGTACGGTACCAAGGAAGAACGAACCAGAACATAAAGAAAAGCAAAAAAAAAAAAAAAAAAAAAAAAAAAAAAAGCAGCAGATAAGAAAAGAAGAAGACAAAAAGGCGCTCGTGTAGGGCAAGTAAGACGAAGGTTACGCTTCCTTATAGTTATATACCCTCGCAAGGCACAGAAGAGTCGTCAGATCTAGGTTCTCCTATCGATGCATATAGGGTGGCATCCATTCGATCTGGGTCAAAAAAAGAACACCAACCTCTACGCGGTGCCTCCGGATGACGCCTCATATTTTGACTCGTCGTCTTATCACCATTAATGAAACATGGCCTCAGAAGGATAAAGCGTATCTCGAGCACAGTAAGCAAAGACAGCAGATCATCCCGTCATTAAAAAAGTGTAGACAACCATTAAAGCCCAAATCTTGTTAAAATCTTAAACTCCCACAAGCAACCGTCTAGTCAGTCGACCCTTCAAGCCTCCTTCGACTAGACTAAAAGGAAAGGCTAGTGATGCATGGATAAGGCATATTAAGCCAACTAAGGAGGCCACGTCACCTGATACAGAGACAAATCACCCCGCGTCATTCCTCTTGAGTTGAGATTCAGGCTTGGAGCTCAGGACGGGCCCCAACCAGGGTTTTGACCAGAGTTCACAAGACAAGCTCTCACCTTACAAATGGGATCGAAGAAACCTCCCAGGGTTAGGAGACTCAGGTCAAGAGCTCGGGTCACGGCCCTAACCAAGACTCTCACATGTGCTTAGTGGTCGCGCTCTTCCCTGATGACTAGGACCAAACTACAATTCAACTCTTCAGGATGACCCCCAAGCTCAGACCCCAAGCTGAGACTCCTTATATCGACAAACATACCCTTATCAGGCAAAAGGTTCTCATACAACTCATAACGGTTATAAAACAACGTTAACTAAACGGATCCAGAAAACGTGCCCCATTGCGAAACGCTCGCCATAAACACATCTAAATATGATGTAAATCTCATCCTTATAAGGTAACATGTGTGAAACTGGTGGATCGTGGAACAGGTGTCCGCCACTAGCCTCATATAAAAAGGTATTCACCCCTTTAGGGGAGAGGTATGTGTGTATGCAAACAATCCTATTCCATTTCTACTACATTTCTCACTTGATCTCCACCTCTAACTTGAGTGTTAGAGTGACTACGCCGGAACCCATTCGGTTGTCCTCCTAACTTATTCATCTTCTCAGGAAATCTCAGTGGGGACCACCTCAGCCGTCCTGCAAGATTGCATCTCCTTCTTTCTTGTCGACTCACCTGTGAGTTGTCCGTCGAGGAGCTTGGGCAATATTAGTGGCACCGATGGATGATCTCTAGATTCCATCGAAGAAAAACACATACCAAATCCTCATCCTCAAATATAGTTCCTTCGGATGATATTCACTTAGGGCTGTAAATGAATCAAGCCGCTCGTGAATTATTCGGAGCTCGATTCGATAGAAGCTCGTTCGAGCTCGTTAATATTAACGAATTAAACTCAAATTCAGCAGTATTCTGCTCGTTAGCTCGTGAACAGACTCGTTAATAAGCTCGTGAGCTAGTTCGTAAAATATAAAATTAATATTTAACATTAAATATATAATTTTGACACTTTTACATTTAATAAATATAAAATATCCAATAAAGCTCATTTGTATGAATAAAATCATAGATTTTAGTAAATATTTTATATTTTTTAGAATATATAATTTATTTTTTCAATAAATTGATGAATAATTTAATTAATAATTTATATTTGGTAAATTCGTTTAGGGCTTGATTAGGCTCGAATATACTCGCGAGCCATCACTATATTCGATAAATTAAACTCAAGCTCGGCTCGATAATAAATGAACCAAACTTAAACTCTCAGGTATTCGGCTCGGCTCGGTTCGATTACAGCACTATATTCACTTCTTACTCAAGGACATCAAATTATATGGAATGCTTGAGGATCGATCAGACAATGATGATACACTCCATCCATCAGCACACTTGAACTCATGATCAACTCATAAAGACTGGCTACTATTTGTCGATCGATTGTCACTTGAAAAGGTGTTTTATGGAAAGATTTTCTTGATCTCACTTGTATTTGCACGAATGACTAGTAGTACCTCACTTTCTCTCGTGGTGTTGGTTGAATATCGTCAAAGCCATAGGTTTCTCCATATACGGCTTCGAAGATGTCATCTCTTATTATTGAATATACCTCCTCAGGTGTGGAAATAAAAGTCATATTTTTATCTATTTTAAAAAGAACGATATCAAATTTGTTAGATGTATTTGGCAACTCTATGAAGGGAAGAGTTGATTCCATGGCTACGAGCTCCTTCATGAAATTCAAATGCCTTTCTTTAAGCTCTCATCCATGAATGGTTGGCTATAGGAATGTTATTGTCGACCAACAAGGAATGGAGGGAAGGTAATTGGTTAGGAGAAAGAAAGGGAATGGAGTATTATTGAGAGATCTATATACATATTAGGGAAACTTCTTTGTTTGTAAGAATAAAAGAAAATTTTTCATGGTGAAATGATTATATTTCCTTAGAGAAAAGCTCCTCCATGTGTGATATATTTCTATGAAATTTGATATAGTGGGTTGGAGTTAATCAATAATTTCGAATGATTTAATTCAAATTGCCTATTTTGGTGATCTCTTCATTGGTTGATCAAAATTATGTTATTGGATTGTATGGGAGAGAATAACTCCCTAATGGGTCTACAATTTGAAATTTCACTTGAAGAAAGGAACATCTGCTTTGTTGTGTTTGAGATTTGGTTGATGAAGAGGAGAGTTGGTTCAGGTCCAATTGAAGAAGTGAGATGGGGATGGCCGATTTGATTGGTAAATTTGGTGGTAACTTCCTCTAGATGAATTGGAAGAGATTTCTTATGCGAGCCAAATAAGGTATGATTCAATGTTTTGGTTGAGATAAGTAGTTGCAAACTACTTCTCATCATTAGTTAGTTCATCTCAATTTCCTACTTGACACCCTTAGAAAACCAATATTCCCCCATGATTAGAACTTCTAGTTATTAAGTGAAACCAATGTAAGTGTCCTACGGCAAGGTGCCAAAGGTAACGATGATAGGTCGTTTAAGAAAGAGGCGGATGCACCAATTTAGGGATGGTGGTCACTACGGGGAGAGCACTTGGAGGAGGTAAAAAACAAAGTGACCTTGAAGGAGTCGGATAGTAAATCTACAAATCCCGTCAAAGTTTGGTAATGTTATTTGGACAAGCTTGATGACATTAGGGTATTCATGGTGTGGAGGTGACCATAACAAATAGGAAGAAGCTAAGGGTCAAGAATTGAGTGGAATTGGCGATGACAGTGATAGCCGACAACCTTGGTGGCTTTTGTTATGGATGAAACAGACACTCGATTTGGGGGGAAATTGATCTCCACCTGTGCATAGAGAGGTGTTCCTTTCAAGGATTCAGAGGCAACCGTTCCAACAACAAGCAATGGTTTTATATGGATAAATTTCTACCCTTTTTTGTTTCGATGAATCTTTTAGCAAGTTGTCGGTGGCATGTTGCAAGATGTCGCAACAAGGTTGTCTAACAATAGTTTGGCATTGACAAATTTGAAGTTTTGTTTAAGGGAAGGTCATGACAGCATTTTCCTACTTTTGTTTGATGAATTCTTTTGTAGTTGGTGGCACAACAATGTGGATGTCCCGACAGGGTCGTTCGACAAGGATTTGGCATTGACAAGGTCATGACACACAACATGATCGCTGATTTGTTTGATGTATTCCATCTACTTCCAGCAGATGCGGGCAATAGAGTCGGAGGTGGAGCTCAAAGGAGAGTGGAAGAAGATGACCATTAGGGAGAGGCAGTCCATCTCAAGCACCGACAAAGGCAAGAAAATAACGTTTTCTTTCTAAAAATTTCGTCTTCTCCTTTTATCAGTAAAGCACAAAATCTTGGAAAGATATGAAAATTGTTCCTAAAGATTTGATGTTTGCTATTACATTTCTAGTGTGTGATCCATGAAACAGTTCATTCAACGTTTGATTCTAATAAGCCAACTTAACATCTAGTTAAAAAATTTATTCATAAAACTATAATTCTCCTCGAGAACAAACGAAAAGATCATCAAGCTTGAAATATAACATAGTGATCGATGCATGGTATGTGCATTGACCAATTTAAAAGGTCAACAGTTCACTTAACCAAATAAAAGTGCTAGTTCATGTCAAAAGAAAACATCTACCACGAAGATAGCTCCACTCTCTAATAAAATTAATGGAATGATTAGAACAATGTTCGTTTTCCACTAGACGCGGTTAAGAGACTTCTCCAATAAGATGAAGTAAAGGTGATAGCTAAACCTGTGACTTCAGACAGTGTATCTACTTTTGGCGAATCTATCTTGCTTTTTTGCATCGTCCTAAATAATATAACCAAGGTGAGGTGAGCACAACATTCTTAACTATTTAATTAAAAAAAAACAAAATCCTAGCGAATGGATAAACTCACATGAAGTATAAATCCGATAGGTTCATTGTAGTCCAAGTGCTCCTTCCATTGCCTCCCAATGCTTGTCTATAAAATGTATACATCAGAGAAACATTAGTGAACGTGTCAAATGAGTTAGAAGCAAAAGAGGACAAGGTTGTACACTCACTCAGATGGTTTTTTAAAAAAGATACCAAAACAAAACTGATCAGAGCATAAGATGAATTCATGACAGTTGCAAATTAGCACTGCTGTTATAAAAAAATAAAGGCCCCTACCTGAATTTTCAGAATACAAGGGGGGTATCAAAAAAGAATTAGTTTCCTTCTACCATATCCTCCCTCATTATATAGAGGGCATGCCTTCAACATTACAACCGATTTCTTAGGTTCTCCACCTCTCTTATTTGGGGTGATTTCAAGTCCTCAACCATCTCGGACTCTACCTCTACCTTCCTCGCCCAATCCTCACCTTCCCTTTACAACCATCTCTTCATTGTTTCGACAGATCACTAGCCTTCTCACAACACCTCTAAAATGCGCCCCCCCCCCCCCCCCCCCCCCCCCCCCCCCCCCCACACACTCCTGCCACTGGTGTTCCTTCCTCTCCTTTTCTCTAGCACTATTGACCGTTAGTCCTTTCATCTTCCTCGCAAAGCACTCTCGACCCACTCCTAGCCCTAAGCTGATAAGCTCTATTCTCCTCACAATGATTGCAACCCGCTTCACACCTTTCAAATGATATGATTCCATTAAGCCTTCTCAACCAGCATCGACAAATGATATTCTCTTCCTTCTCATCTCACATCTTAGTGCCTTGTTTTCATTCCCATCCAATGGTTTGTAACATAAACTATAGCCTTCCCTCCCTTTCTTGCCCATTCAAATTGGTAATTGTTTAAAATTAGAATCAAAATCACAATCATTCAAAATTTGAAATTCATAATGTTATTTTTTTAGAAAATTATACACATTTTTTGTTTTCATTTCTCTGTTGTGTTAGAAATTTCTTTTTGGTATATTTGGTGTGTATCCTACCTAGGAAGAAATTCTAGTTTCACATCTTTAAATTATTAAATTGAATGCCATGGCGAGAAAAAGACATCATGAGATAGATAGGAATACAGTTTTTGAGCGTTCACCTGAGCTGCTTCATTTAGGCCATTCTTTGTCCAGATAGAAATTTTCTCTTGCTTTGCTCGTAAATTCACAACTGCTCCACATATCTCATCACCATGGTCAAATTGCTCACCAATCATAGCCAATAACTAGCAAACACAGAGAGTGAATGAGATACAAAAACGAGACCAAGTTTCAAATTTGTGGTAAATAGAAAGGGAAGAAAAGGGAAGGATAGCATACAGTGTTTAACCACAAATTATCAACTTTTCCTTTTGAGCAACTTAGGGTCCATTTTCCTCCATTCGCACAGACAGGGTCCTCCCACTTCGGCTCTATTCCTAGTTTGAAACAATGGAAGTCTGCTCCAATAGGCAACTTGTTTGGATGGTTTATATTGTTGTACACACTGAGGAGTGGAAGTCAACATGCGAGCCAGACAATTTTTTTTCCCAACAATGTGATAGTGCAGTTGAAGGTAAAAAACAAAATGAAAGCATAAGAATACTATCAAGACAGCAAGACAACAGACTAATGAAACTAAAAGGCAAAGATGTCAAATTCTATTGCTCAAAATTCAATTGAGAGGTAAGTAATCACAAAAAATGACAAATAGTAAGTAGTTACCACTAAAATCAAACAAACTATATAAACAAAAATATATATACCTTATAAGTTGTCACCTAAATGAGCAAGACAGGAGAAACACACAAGATATTTTCATTTGAAGATAATGCAGGAAACTTAAACATAACATGTTTGTACATATGCTAATATATATGAAGAAATATTCTGAAATGAAAATGATCACAAACAACCAGGGAATATTTTTGGGCTATGATTCTCTTTAACCATCTATGATATGCACTAAATATCACAGATTATACTAGAAGTTGAGCATTTAAATTCCTTAGAAAATCAAACCTACACAGATATTATATAACCATGTAGAACATTATTGATTAAATCTTCTCGACCAAAAGACAACCATTCAACATTAGTTAGTTGTTTATAACATGAAAAAAATGGAGATTGAACAAAACTAAGAATCTTTAGATATTTGGTATAAAATAACCAAGAACACACAATAAGGACACCATCAAAAAGAAATATACTTGATAAGCAAGATAAGATAATTTGTTTAACCCAAATGCAAGTAAAAAAGAAACACTTGCCATCCCATTTACATCTATCTAATGTGCATTTCAAAAAAAAAAAAAAAGTAGCAGCAAATTAAGCAGACTAATTTATTGTCATGAATGAAAATACCAAAACAATGTAGCCTTTTCAGTTTTCAAGTTAAGTAGACAAAATGAATTGATAGACTCTCCCATTCCAAAATAAACGACATCAAATTTCCAAATGCAGAATTCAGTCACTTTTTCAAGTATTGTCATCAATCAACTAAGTCTGTAAAGAACATTCTCGATGACAATTAACAGCTACCTTTTTCCCAAATGATGATCAAACAAACTTAATATATACCCATGGAAGATATGATCAAATATGCATGTAGCGAGGGAAACAAGGAAAAACTTTTTACCAAAAATAAAAAAGGAAACCGAATCTAATAGTATATAACAAGATGCACAATTCTCTTAAAGAGATTATATTACCCCCAGAAATCCTCAGCGGTGGAGAAGGTGTAGACAGCTCGGATAGAGCTGCCCCACGCGACCTGTTTTGATTTGCCGACGTGATTGTCAAACCAGAAAGTCCAGGAATGCTCTAACGGGTGGATCTCGACCGGTTTCCTCTGTGATCCACCGTCATCTTGCTCGCCGGCGTCGCCCTCCTCATCCTCGCCCTCCGTTCCCTGCCGCTGTTCCGCTTCCCCCGTCGCAGAATATCCTACGACTTCCCCTTCCTCCAACTCACCCCCTTCACCATTGGCCTTCTCCATTGTCGTCGGAACGCCGTTGTCAACCGCCATCATCGTCGTCGCTTCTATCTCTCTATCCCTTTGGCTGCCCGTTTGAATTAGAACCCTATCGCGATCGGAGGCATCCAGCAATTTGGGACCCAATAAGGTGGCCCGCTAAACTCATAATAATAATAAAAATGCACACCTAAATAAAAATATATTATTAATCGTCGTTTAAAATCTCCAATGGTATGAGAGTTTTAGGAGGCATTTAGTTTAGGAGAATACGGATGTAAATACGAATGAAAATAAATTATTATTATTATTACTAATGTTTGGATTATAAGAATGAGAATATAAATGAGCTCTCCTTTAATCATCTATAATTTTATTTTCAGTAATCAAAATTTTCCTTTAATATCGAAAATGACCTTGACCTAATATTTCCCTCTCCATTTTTTTCTACCACAAGTGTCTTCTTCTTCTTGTATACTCCCTTCTATCAACCGCAATCGCATTCGCATCTCTCCTCCGTCAGTCGCAGTGTTGGGGATTAATCAAAGTTCTACATTGGTTAGAAACGAAAAAGATCATAAATTTAAAAGGATGGAAAATATCTTCATTGGCATGAAATTTTTTAGGTAGAGTTTAAGAGCAAAGCCATGATGATTTAGGCCTAAAATGGACAATATCATGTTATTGTGGAAATATGTATATCTTTGAGCTCCAACAAGTGGCATTAGAGTCATGGTTCAGACCATGTGCCATGTCGGAGAGTCCTCGAATAAAGTTGCGAGGAGGCCTGGAGCATGTCAAAGAGTAACTGGATGATGCTTGCGGAGTGGCTCGGAGCAGGTCGAATGCTCGCAGAGAAGCCCGGAGTAGGTCAGAGAATGTTCGGGTGCTCGCGAGGAGGCCTGAAGCAGATCAAGTGTGACCGGAATGGGGGGCTCTGAGCAAGTCAAAATTGACTAGATGCGGACACTCGCGGGGAGGCTTGGAGGCCCGGAGCAGATCAAAAAGTGAGCAGATGCTCGCCGAGAGGCCTGGAGTGTTGGGACAGTGCGTATGGCTAGAGGGGGTGAATAGCCGTTCACCCACTTGATTCACAGTTTCTTCCTACAAGTGTTAGCACGCGCAAGCGGAAACTTAACTATTAATTAAAATCAATGCTAACACAAACCGTTTACGTGGTTCGGAGATAATGCTCCAACTCCAAGGCTGTCTGTAAGGTGGACGACCCCGATCCGTCGATGGATGACTCCCCGGAAGACCTCCTGCTAGCTCACGTCGCTCCTTGTGGGTGGAAAAACCTCGCCACAAACTTCCGACAGCACCTGAGCACTTGGAGACTACTAATTATCTCTACCCAAGCTTATTTCGTCAACTTTTGCCCAGTCAAACCGAGCTTTCTTAAATAGAGCTCGACACTATTCCTACCATTACCAGTCGACTGGTGCCAACACCAGTCGACTGGTCCACTTGGATTCGAACGTTGCAGACCCAACGTTCGAATTCCAGTCGACACCAGTCGACTGCTACATGCAGCAGTCGACTGATCTTTCTGTGACTAACACCAATCGACTATTACATGCAGCAGTCGACTGCCCAAACCCTAATCCTAGAATTTTAACCCCGAGTACAGTCGCTCAGCACTCGTCCTCACCCGACCAACCTAGACCTAGCCTTCTAGTCTCCTCCATCAGCCTTGCGTCCCTCGGATGTCTCCCCATCCTTCACGTCTTGGCCTTCTGGAGCTTCCTTCGGCCTCGGTTCTTATTGTCGGGTCTTTCATTGCCAAGATGCCACTTGGACTTTCCTCATTGTACCTGTATCCTACATACTCACAATACATATCAAATACAACAATAATCCTAACTTAAACATTTGCCCAAACATCAAAACCCAAGGTAACTAGATTGCTCCAACATGGAGTAGGTCAAAAAGGTGACTGGATGCTCGCGGGGAAGCCCGGAGGTCCAGAGCAGGTCGGATGCTCGCAGGGAGTCCCGGAGGCCTAGAGCAGGTCAAAAGATGATTGTATGCTCAAGGCGAGATTCGGAACCCCAGAGCAAGTCGATGCTCGAGGAGAGGCCCAAAGACCCAGATTAAGTCAAAGAATGACTGGATACTCACAAGAAGACCTGAAGCAGGTTAAGAGTGATCAGATGCTGATGGAGAGGCATGGACCAATTGTGGTCTTTTGTTTGAGGTAAGATTGTTGGGGATCGATCAAAGTCCCATATTGATTAAAAGTGGAAAAGATCATGAGTTTAAAAGGATGAAAAGTATCTCTATTAGCATGAGGCCTTTTGGTAAAAGCTCAAAAGCAAAGTCATGAGGACTTAAGCCCAAAGTGGATAATATCATGTTGTTTTGGAGATATGCAAATCCTTGGAGCCTCAACATGTAGCCGCGACTCTCCCTTCTCTCCCATCTCCTTCGTCAGCCCAGCCCACCTCCATCAGCCGTAGCTCTCCCTGTAAGTCTTTTTTTTTAATTTCAACCCCCTTCTAATTAACTGTGCATATTATGGAGTATGTGTTAAAGGTTAAACAAGACTTTTTTTTAGTTATTTCTCTTCCATCCTACGTTTTGCTGTTGCTTGGTTTTTTTATGGTAGTTTGCATTTAGTTTTATTATACCGAGCTATTTATTGCTTTGCTTTTCATTTATAAACGTCTGTGGATGGTTTTGTTTGTTTCTATACTTGAATGACATGGCTTATCAATTAGAAAGTTCTTTTTTTTGCTATTAAATTTTGAAAAAAAAGTAATGCTCAGAGAAAAATCTCAAAGAATGACATGGCATCGCAATTGCAGCGATCCCCGACGGGTCACCGTGCCCCCCAAGACATAGTTTGATTCGAGGCGGCGGCCAAAAGCCGCCGATGGTGTCCAAGCGACAATCAGACGTGTGCATGTAAAGTGTCGCGTCATTCCTTGAGGTTTTCATTAAGATTTTTCCTTGAGCGTATCATTGCTCATATTGGGCGATTAAAAGACGCAAGAAATGCATCCGTTGATGAAATTGTGACATTTTTTATCTATATTCTGGCACATCATAAGAAAAACAGAACAATTAGTCTTCTTTTTAGTCAAAGTCAAGAGATTGTGAATCATCACTTCAATCTTTGTCTTCATGCAATTTTGAAGCTTCACCACATGTTACTCAAAACACCAAAACCTATACTTAAATACTGTGAAGATGATGGATAAAAACCATTTAAGATAATAGCATATGACATACTTAGTAACATGTTAGTCATTATGTTTTTATAGTCTTTCTTATTAATTTATTTGAATATTAAAGGGTTGCTTAGATGCGTTAGACGGTACTTTCATTCCGGTGACACCTCCTAAAGAAGAAAATAATGTTATCGTACAAGGAAGGGAGGTATAATGACAAATGTGCTGGGAGTATGTTCCCCAAATATTTAATTTATATATATGTTACCTAGATGGGAAGGTTCTACTCACGATGGTTGTGTTCTTTGTGATGCCATTAGTAGATCTACTGGGCTTCAAGTTTCTCAAGGTATATAAAAAAGTTGTGAGTTAACCAACAAATTCTAATTTTAAATTTCAAAAATAAGTTGATTATTGTAGTCTTACATTTTTGTTTTATTACATAAGGTTATTATTACTTGATTGATGTTGGTTATTGCAATTCATTTGGATTTCTTGACCCTTATCGTGGGCATAGGTATCATCTTAATGAGTTTGATGGTCATCGACTCGAGATTCTAGAAGAATATTTTAATATGAAGTACTCTAGAGCAAGAAATGTAATCAAAATGTGTTTCAATTTGTTGAAGGAGCATTGGAAAATTCTAGCATCCTATTGTTTTTTCCAATACAAACTCAAGTGCGTATTATTATTTCATGTTGTCTACTGTATAATCTAATTCACAAATTTATGAGTAAAGATCCTTAGGAATCTATAGAGGATGATGAAGAAAGCAAAGATGATGATGATGATGATGATGATGATGAAGTGGAATATATATGAGCAATTGCCCTTACTTGTTGATCAGGTTGGACCGGCTAGAGGGGGGTGAATAGACGGTAAAAAAATATGAAAGTGGAGGCACTCGTCTTTAAAAAAGGAACTTGGTCGCAACTGAGAATGTTGCTTCCAAGGCAGTGGACGCTCAATAAAAATCTCCTTGTGGTGGAGAAGCCTTACAAAAATAGCACGCTAGACTTTTAGAGAGTTTACAAGAATGAATTAATTGAATGAATGAAAATGTTGAAACTCTAAGCCTATTTATAGCCTAAGAGAATAAATTTGGATTGTTGATTGTTGAGGAATTTTCTCTTGGCCGTTGATCCATGGATGTAATTTGAACGATTGATCTTGGATGGGATTAAACTGTATCCATTGGATCTGATTAAAGGATAAGGTTTTATCCTTTAAGACCTTTTCTTCTGCTCTAGACTTCGCTGTTGTAATCTTCAAGTAGTAACATCGGCAGCTGCATGTTGTCATCACCAGCTATCTCAAGTGGTAATCATGACAACATATCTTAGGTGAGGTCTTGGGATTGAGTCTTCTTAGCAGTAATTAAATTCTTCTTTTTTCGAGCGCCTTGTTTGACATGGTCAAACTGACCAGTCTTTTGGTTCTTCGTCTTCTTGGTGAGTTCCGACCAACCGGAGTTAGGCTCACCCGAACCCGACTTCGGCCTTTCGCCCCTTGAGCGTCCTTCCTCCGGCTTCTCGTCCCTCGGACATCGCGCACGTCCTTCTCCCTCCATCGGCGTACTCTTCCGCAGCTTCCTCGTCCCTCGGATTGTACCGAGCCCGTCGGCTCACTTCCCCTCACAATCCTTCTCGTTTGCTACGTCTTACGCTCGACTTCCTCCGTACCTAAACTCCTGCACACTTAACAGAGGGATTAAACACACCAGGACCTAACTTAAATCGATTGATCACATCAAAATCAACCAGGGGTACTTACATTACTGACCAATGGAATGCATTCAGAAATAATATGGCAATTGAAATAGTTAATGATTGGAGAAGCGGAGTTTTTGATATGGGATGACTACTGGATATGTTTGAGCTTTTGTTGTATTTTGATTAGAACATTTTTAATGTGATGTAGGATTTTGTGTAACTCTACTAGTTGTCTTATGTACTATATAACATTTCAACATTATATGATATTTATGTTTTTGAGTTATTAAATAATGTGTGTAATTACATTATTATACTTTTTGGATTTTATATTTCTTGAACCAGTGTATAGTGCATGACTATAACTAAGAGACAAATAATGTGAAATATGGAAAAGGCGAGAATAAGCAAATTTGGACCTAGGAAAAGCTAGGTCTTAATTAGATGTTTACAAGATATGGCCATTGATCCTCTTTGGAAAATAGATGGTGGTTTTGAGAACAATTACATGAACGAGGTAAAAAAGTTGATGGTGCAAAAGTTGTCCCAGTTGACAATTGAAGTGAAGCACATTGATTCTAGGATCAAGTTGCTGAAAGGAAGGTACTATGTTATTAATGAAATATGCAAGCAAAGTGGTTGTTCATAGAATGATGTTGAAAAAAGATTGCATGTGAATTTACATGGTATACCAAATGAATTAAGGTATGCCAATTGATGTGTTTTATTTTCTAATTTTATGAATCTTGTTCGTTAGATGTATATTTTGATTACTTCGATGATGAGTAGATCGGAATACATATTTTATAGGTTATGATTTGTGATTATGTTGTAACCTATTGTTTTATTTTTTTATAGACTCACAAAGATGCTAAGTGTTTGTATAATGTCTCATTCCCTTTACGGATTTGGATATTGTATATAGTAAGGATCGAGCAACGGGAGATGTGACTGAAGATCCACTTGCTGCTAAGCAAAATTTTAGAAATATTAATATTACTTTATCTGTGATAGACAATAATGATTCCAACAATGAAATTGAATTTTTATCTACCATGGAGTCACTGTCATCTAATTCTTTCAGTGCACATGTTTCCAAAAAAAATCCCACACTAAGTTCATAAAACATAAAAGAAGACCAAGTTTGCACCTGTGACGAATGTTGAAACTGAGTACAAAGAATTTAATGATGAAGTTTGGGATTTTATAAAGTCTTGAGGGTCAATGTCAACTTGGATGTAAGGTACAACTCAAGAATGTCATAAGTTCTTGAACTGTTGGAAAAACATGGGTTCAGTGGTCTAAATAAGTACAAGGCTTCTAAAGTAATTTGACAAGATCCTTTGAATGTTGATTTGTCATTCAGTTTAGATTTTGCTGAAGTGAGAGAATATGTGCTCACTTTAATATAACTATAGTCTGTTAAGATCCTGATTTAGAAATTGTTATCTTTAGCTATTGAGGCTGATGTTTTATGGGTAGGTTTATATTTTGCTTAAGTCTCATAGTTGATTTTGCATTAAGAGAGTCATTTGGGTAACTCTCATTTTGTGTTAAACAAGTAGATGGTGATTAAAATGATAATGGATAGCATTATTACTGGTGTTGTTTTCGATATGACCCATGGCACATCCCTTGCACGTGACCCATGAAGGTGTGGCACTTCTGTTAAGATAAAAAAAACACGTATTTTTATAATAGTATGATATTATTCACTTGGGTAAGCCCTTGTGGATTTTTTTTTTGGCAAAAGGCCTTATACCAATGAAACCCATGAATTTTTCCATGTATTTTAAATATGAGATTTTGATTATATTTTCAATAATCCTTCCCTCAAACAAAAGACTATTGACCTATTCCGGACCCCCCCCCCCCTCAAATATCCAATCACTATTGATTTATTCTAATCCTCTAAGACTTTTTCACTATCTAAGGTTTAGTCCCTGCATTTCCACTAAGCATTTAGTTATCTTTGACTTACTTGGACTTTTCACTTAGAGTTCACTCCTCTGAGAGCCCCCTACTGTTGGTGCAGGAAGCACCTAAGTCAAACCTGGATTTTGATAATGGCAAAGGGTTCAGAAGTTAAGGTGGTGTTATGATCTAACAAGCTTACTGAGTGTGCAGGAAAATCCCTAGGTACACTAGGCAAGAAGTCCTGGCAAAGGGCTGGGCAAAGAAGTCTTGGTCGAGGACTGGGCAAGAAGTCCTGGCAAAGGGCTGGGCAAAGAAGCCCTGGTCGAGGACTGGGTAAGAAGTCCTTGTTGGATCGATAGAAACGATAGAGGGGGGGTGAATATCGTTAAAACTTTTTTCTTCGGATTAGGGAAAGAGTAAATGCAGCGGAAAACAAAATAATCACACAAAGAACATAAGTCTTTTACTTGGTTCGGAGTCGCGGTCGGCTCCTACTCCAAGGCCCACGGTCCTTGACCGTTTACTGCGGGCAATTCTATAATCGTGCAAAGGTTTACAGATTTTGATACAAGAATAGTGCAGTAAATAAAAGAATTACACTTTTCGTTACCGACGCCCGGTGTGGATCGTACTTCGGAGCAGAGGATCGGCGGCAGCGCTGGAATCTCGAGGTCGGAGTTTGCCGGAGCAGAGCGCTTGAACGAAAAGCTTGGAGGCGTTAGAAAGTTGTGTACTTGAAGCCCTGGGGTCGAGCCCCTTTTATAGTGCTCCTGGGGTGCCTGATTCGCTGGGGGCGCCTGACACGTGCTTCAAATCGGAGAACCTTCATCCGCAGCTCGGTCATTGCTTATCCCTTCTGAATCGGCCTCTGGAGCTGACTGGGGCGCCCGAGACCTCCCGGGCGCCCAGCTTGACTGGGTCCGCTGGCTTCGTGGCTGATTTTGCTTCGACTCCTTCTTTGGCTTTCACCTTGTGCACCCGGGACCTCCCGGGCGCCTAGCCCAGTGTGGTTTCGAAGTGATTCTTGCTTTCTGCTTGTTTAGCTTTGACCTTGGGCGCCCGGGACCTCCCGGGCGCCTAGCCCAGCTACCTGCCCTTCTCCTTTGGGGTGTTCTGAGCTGCAGAAATACACTCCTTCGGTCCCTGCATCCAAGGTTAGTTCCAACACAACCAAAGCAAGAATATTAGTCAGTTCTTACAGTCGTAGCTATCTTGGTTCTGACTTCGGATCTCCCAAATGGAACCCTAGGTCGAACCGACGCCTACTGTTCCCTAGACGGGGAACGCGTCCTCACCTACTCCTCTCAGGAGAATTTACCTTTTGCCAACCGGCTCCTCCGGTTGGACTTTTGCCCGATCCACCTGACCAGGTCTTCATGCCCAGTCCTCGACCAGGACTTCTTGCCCACCTTCCGAGCAGGTCTTCGGTGCCTAGCCCCTTGCCAGGACTTCGTACCCAGTCCTCGATCAGGACTTCTTTGCCCGACTTCCAGTCAGGTCTTCTTGCCCAGTCCTTGACCAAGACTTCTTTGCCCAGCCCTTTGCCAGGACTTCTTGCCTAGTGTACCTAGGGCTTCTTCCTGCACACTCAGTGAACTTGTTAGACAACAATAACATCTTAACTTTTGAACCCTTTGCCATTATCAAAAATCCAAGTTTGACTTAGGTGCTGCCTGCACCAACAATCTCCCCTTTTTGATCTATGGCAACCCAGTTCAAAAAGTTAAGTTAAACAGAAAAGTAGGTAAAGTACCAAATTTAATTTCCTCCCCCTGGAAGAAATCTCCCCTGTGTTTTTCAAAAGTTCGTGGGGTTTTTGAAAAAGGTTTCTATGTCTAAAATTTGAAAAGTTTTTCAGGTTTTCAATACTTAGAAAATTTTCAACGAAAGGATTTTTAAGTTAGAAAAAGATTTTCAAACTATTTTGAGTTGGGCACTTAGAAAATTTTTCAACTTATCTAGCTTTTAGCACTTAGAAAATTTTCCACCAAAATTTAGAGTAAGTACTTAGAATACTCTTTGAAGACAATTTTTGAGTTAAGTGCTTAAAATAGTTTTGAAAGCAAGTACTTAAAATAGTTTCCAAAACACTTAGTTTTTGCACTTTAAAAATTTTCTAAACTGATTTTGAAGTTTTAACATTTAAGAAAATTTTTAAGCAGTTTTAATACTTTGAAAAAAAAATTTCAAGCAGAATTTTAAATTTATAACTTAGACAAATTTTCAGAGAAATCTTAGAGCAAGTACATAGAATATTAACTTTCAAAAGGAACTTAAGTACTTAGAGAACTTTACTTTTTTAAAAAGGAGTTAAGGGTTTTGAAGAAATTTAAATTAAAAAAATTAAATTTTAAAACCCCTTCTTTTCTCTCCTTTCCAATCTCTCCCCCTTTGCCATATATCAAAAAAATATAGCAAAAAAAACTGAGTAATAAAGATAAGATGTTGTACTGAACCAATTCTAAGTTTAAACTGGACCAAATTAATTCAAATTTTTCTTTTCGGGTCCTGTCTAACCCAATTAGCTACTTACTAACTGTTATTAACATTAGCTTTTGCTAGGGTTAGTCAAGTTAAGTGATTTGATCAAGTTAGATTTTCTATGCTTGACACTTAACCTGATTACTGTTCAGTTGATATTTAGTGCCCCAATTACTGCAGATGCACTGACTTAAAGCATCTTGAATTAAGGTAAAGACCTAAGCATCTCAACCCAGTCTAGGTTATCACTCAAAAGTACCCTAAGGTGCTTGTGAGATGCTGGCTTCTAGATCTATAGGGCATGCAGTTCTAGGGTTAGACCTAAGCTAAGTCCATTTGTGAAAAAACCCTAGTTTTGAAGGGGGTAACTTTTTTTAAAAAAATCTAAGTAGGAAAATCATTTTAAATGAATAAAGAAGATGATTTTTTAAATTAAGTCAGAACTGATTTTTAAAAAGGAAATAAAATAGTTTTTGAAAAGAACCATAATTAAAGCAATCCTATTCTACCAAGCATAATCCTAACTGCCTTCTTAGTGAGCTGATCTTAGACTCAGGTAAGGGTTTGGTGAAGATATCAGCTAAGTTAGATTTTGAGTCTACATACTTAAGGACTATCTCACCCCTGGCTACATGATCTCTTACGAAGTGGTGTTTGACTTCTATGTGTTTAGTTCTAGAGTGTTGGATTGGGTTCTTAGTTAGATTAATTAAACTTATATTATCAATGTAGACTTGGGTTTGGGTGTAGTCAAGCTGGAAGTCTTTAAGAGTGTGCATCATCCATAAGAGTTGTGCTACACACTCTCCTTAAGCAACATACTCAGCTTCTGTTGTGGATAGAGCTACACAGTGTTGCTTTCTGCTGCACCAACTTACTGGACTATTTCCTAAGAGTTGGCAGCTTCCACTTGTACTCTTTCTATCTAGTTTGCAACCAGCATAGTCAGAATCCGAATATCCTGACAGGTCAAAAGTTGAGGTTCTAGGATACTAAATCCCTATATTTAGGGTGCCCTTAATGTATCTAAGTATTCTTTTTAGGGCTGCTAAGTGCGTTTCTTAGCACAGGTTTGGTATCTAGCACACATTCCTACAGCAAAAAGGATATCAGGTCTGCTGGATGTAAGGTAAAGTAGACTACCAATCATACTTCTATATAATTTAAGGTCTACAGGTTTACCATCAGGGTCACTATCTATTTTTACATTTGTGGTCATAGGGGTACTTATACTTTTGGAGTTATCCATTTTAAATTTCTTTATTAGCTCCTTAGCATATTTGGATTGATGGACATAATTTCCATCCCTAGTTTGCTTAATTTGTAATCCTAAAAAGAAGTTGAGCTCACCAACTAAGCTCATTTCGAATTTGTTTTCCATTATTTTTACAAATTCTTTTAAGAAATTTGAGTTCGTGATCCAAAAATTATATCGTCAACATAGATTTGTGTAATAAAGATGTCTTTTTCTAAGGTCTTAATAAAAAGAGTTGAGTCAATTTGTCCTTGTTTAAATTCCTTAGAAATTAGATAGGTTGATAGGCGTTCATACCAGGCCCTAGGTGCTTGTTTTAGTCCATACAGTGCCTTATTGAGTCTGTAAACATGGTCAGGTTTTTCTAAGTCCTCAAAATCGGGGGGCTGTCCTACATAGACTTCTTCCCTAATAAACCCATTCAGAAAAGCTGACTTTACATCCATTTGGTAGAGTTTAAACCCTTTATGGGCTGCAAAGGCTAGTAACATTCTTATGGATTCAAGTCTAGTTACTGGGGCATAGGTTTCGTCATAGTCTGACCCTTCGACTTGACTGAACCCTTTAGCTACTAAGCGGGTTTTATTTCTAACTATTTCCCCTTGGTCATTTAGCTTATTTCTGAACACCTACTTAGTGTCAATAATTGATTTGCCCTCAGGTTTAGCTACTAGTTCCCAGACTTGGTTCCTTTCAAATTGGGCTAACTCCTCTTGCATTGCTATGATCCAATCAGGATCAGGTAAGGCTTCCTCTATAGTCTTAGGTTCAATTTTCGAAATCAGTGCAATCTGACTAAGATTTCTATAGGAAGACCTAGTTCTGACTCCTAAGGTTGGATCACCCACAATTTGATCAGTTGGGTGGCTGAGTCTGGGTTTCTTGGTTCTTCTAGAACTTGGTTCAGCCTCAGGTTCGGCTGGACGGTTCGATTCAGTATTTGGTTCAACTATTTGGGTTGGTTCAATTATTGGTTCAATTGACTCAGTAGTTGGTTCAATAGTTGTTCATTTAGAAGTTCAACTAGTGGTTCAATAATTTGTTCATTATCTTCATTATTAATATTTGATGGATTTAATTCTGGATTATCAGTTTTTGAATTAATTTCCTCATCAAATATTAGATTTGTTGTTTCTTCAATTTTGTTAGATTGTTTATTGTAAACCCTATAGGCCCTACTTGTTGTTGAATATCCTAAGAAGACCCCTAGGGTTGACTTAGACTGGAATTTACCTAGATAGTCCTTGGTGTTTAGGATATGCACTTTGCACCCAAAGACCCTTAGATAATGTAGTTTGGAAGTCTATGGTAGTATAATTCATAGGGAGCTTTATTATGTCGTTTGTTGATTAGGACCCTATTTTGAATATAGCAAGCCGTACTAATTTCTTCTGCCCAAAATTGGTTAGCTAGGTTGAATTCATTGAGCATAGTCCTAGCGGCTTCCTGTAGGGTTCTATTTTTCCGTTCGACTATCCCATTTTGTTGGGGGGGTTCTAGGACACGAAAATTCGTGTATATATCCGTTTATTCTACAAAATTCCTCGAGCCGTTGATTTTCAAACTCTCCCCCGTGATCACTCCTAAGTCTTTTGATTTTGGTATCATTTTGATTTTCAATTATCTTACAGAAGTCAATAAATAGGTTTAGGATTTCATCCTTAGTCTTTAGGAACCTAACCCAAGTAAACCTAGAGTAATCATCTATCATTACTAAGCAGTACCGGTTTTCGCTTAGTGACTTGGCTCCATGTGAATCAAATAGGTCAAGGTGCAGGAGCTCAAGTGTGGTTTGAGTTAGGTCTGATTGAATTTGTTTGTGATTAGACCTAGTTTGTTTACCTTGGTTGCATGATTCGCATATCAAGTTTTCATGGTTCTTAATTTTAGGTATTCCTTTAATTAGGCCAAGTTGGGTTATTTTTGAAATTAATCTTAGATTAGTGTGACCTAATCTCCTATGCCAGAGGTTTGATTCTTCTAACTGAGTTAAGAAGCATTTCGGTATTAAAGGTAGGTTTATAGTGTAAACGTTATTTTTCCTAGTGCCCTTAAGCATGACTTCTGAGTCTTGCAAGTTTCTAATCAGGCAGTTAGAGTTGGTGAAGGTAACTACATAGCCAGTATCACACAGTTACTTATACTAAGCAAGTTAAATTTAAAATTCTCAACCAAGAGTACCTTTTTAATTACAAAATCAGATTTGAGTTCAATGTTACCTGACCCAATGACTTTGAGTGTAACATTGTTGCCAAATGCTACTGAGCCTAGGTTCTTGAACTTGAGTTTGGTGAATTTCAATTTATCCCCAGTCATGTGTCTGGAGCACCCACTATCCAACATCCATTGGTCCAAACATTTATGTTCCTACACATAAAGAGTTTTGTTGATTTGGATCCAATTAGAATTAAGGATAGCCTAAATTGATTTTCACAACCTAGTCTGTCTCACCCAATCTAGAGTTATCAATCACGTTAATCTTATGGGTTTTTGTGAGACAGGTTTTAATAGAAGTAAGAAATTTATTTTGAAAAACCATGATTAATTTTGAAAAGTTAAATTAATTTTAAAAACAGTTAGTTTTAAATTTATTTTGAAAAAGAAATATTTGAATCTAAGATTAATTGAAATTTATGTTAGATTCAAATTTGACAAAGAGTAAATTGAATTTGAATTTCAAAAATTGGCTTCCAGGTCTTGGCAAGGCACAAAGCCTTCTTTGGTCGTAGCCTTATTGGATCATCAACCCTTTCCTTGACAAAGCCTTTTAGTGAAATTTCATTTTCAAGATTACTTTTTGAGAAATTCTGGTCTAACTAGTTTGGGTCTTGGATCGGTAGCTTCGGCTAGTTCCGCCAAAATGGCTTCCCTAACGTACTATCATCTCACCTCCACCCAATACTATGTTGTTCAAATTTCAGTTAATCGGTTTAGTCCTTAGTCTAACCAGTCCTAGGTCTAAGCATGGTAAATTGCAAAAAGTAGATAAACAAGCAATCAAGCAATTTAAAATAAGAAAAGAAATTTATTTAACTATAAAAATTGTTTTTAAGTTGGCTCCCCCTAGACTAAAGCACAGTAATGATTAGGCAAGATATGAATCTTGTCCTTGGGGATCCAATACTGGTTTGGTCCAGCTTGGTTGCTCAGGCAAAGTTTGGGTACTCATGCCTGAACTTTGGGTCTAGACTGATTCAGTACAACATAATATGACCTTTGTCTAGCTTAGTTCGATACCCTAACCCGGATCGATTTAGAACGGACTTCTATTTTCCAAGGATCATGTCAAGACCCTTGGAACCTGAAGTGAATCGTTCCAAAGCTGCTCTAAGGTCCTTGACTTGAGTTTTCAAGGAGGAGTTCTCTTTCTCAAGTTTTTCAACTTGAGTAGAGGTTCCTTCTTGAACCTTCTCAGTTAAGGATCTAGCGTCAGCTCCCTCTTTCAGGAGTTTTACTTCCTGTCGGAGAGACTCGACTCGAATTTTGGCTTTCGCCAAGTTACTAGATAGGTATGCAATTAATTCAGCTAATTCTACTTTTGAATAACCACTTACAGTTATTTTGCCGTCTTCCGAAATGGTGAGTTTTTCGTCGTCCGGTTCCGATTCTGATCCGGTGTCGATTTCTTCTGAAGCAGTCAAAGCGAGCAGGTTCGATTGTGGGGCCTCTTCTTCTTCTTCGGATGAAGACTCGTCCCATGTTGCTTGAAGGGTCTTCTTCCTTCTTGTTTTCTTGGCTTCTTTCAGATTAGGGCACTCCGATTTGAAGTGTCTCTTCTTGTTGCATTCGAAGCACGTTACGTTGGATTTGGTCTTGGATGGTTCGGTTGGATCATCCTTCTTTCGACTGGCTTTTCTTCTGTTGGTCTGATTCTTCAATTCCTTGTAGTAGTCTCGGGCTAGCCAAACAAGCTTGGGTCGATCCCCTTCGCTGTCTTCTGAGTCTGAGTCTAGTCAGACTCGGGTGCAGGTTGAGGCTTCTTCTTGACCACCTTTCCTTTTTTGCCTGCAACAAAAGCAATGCCTTTCTCGGCTAAGGTGCAGTTAGTCTGCTCATGTAATTCAAGTTCAGAAAATAACTCGTCTAATTTGATTTTAGAAAGATCTCTTGAAACTTTGTACGCATCTACCATAGATGCCCACAAAGTATTTCTCGGGAAAGCGTTAAGAGTATACCTGATCAGGTCACGGTTTTCTACCTTGTGACCGATTGTATGTAGACCGTTCATCAACTCCTGGATTCTGGCGTGGAGCTGGGTTGCTGACTCGCCGTCGTTCATTTTGATTGTGTATAACTTGTTTAGCAGTAGGTCCCTCTTGCTGATTCGGGTGTCGGAGGTTCCTTCGTGCAATTCAATTAACTTACCCCAGAGTTCCTTTGCACTGTTGAATGGTCCACCCAGTTCAGCTCTTCTTTGGTTAGACCGCATTGGAGTGTCTGGGTCGCTTTAGCATCAGCCTCAATTTTCTTTTTCAGCGAGGCGTCCCATTCTGTGTAAGGTTGTGCTATTCCTTCAGCATTTTTCGGGATTTCCAAACCAGATTGGATTATTATCCACATGTCCACCTGAGTTTTCAGGTGGACTTCCATCCGACTCTTCCAGTAGGAGAAGTCCTCCCCACTGAAGAGTGGTGGTCTGGCTGTACTGAAACCCTCTTGCATGGCCATTTAGAGATTCTGAAATAATAACAACAAAAAAAATTGTCCCAAGACTTGATCTTGGATTAGCAGTGTGGGAATAAGATATTTAAAAGAAATTATCGAGTGGTGTTGCACCAACCTCGATTAACGATAAAAATTCGATCGAAAAAGAAATTAAAAACTTCGTAAGAATCCGAAAAACTCCCAAATTGGTGGTTGCACCAAATTTGAGCTACCCCGCTCTGATACCACTTGTTGGATCGATAGAAACGATAGAGGGGGGGTGAATATCGTTAAAACTTTTTTCTTCGGATTAGGGAAAGAGTAAATGCAGCGGAAAACAAAACAATCACACAAAGAACACAAGTCTTTTACTTGGTTCGGAGTCACGGTCGGCTCCTACTCCAAGGCCCACGGTCCTTGACCGTTTACTGCGGGCAATTCTATAATCGCGCAAAGGTTTACATATTTTGATACAAGAATAGTGCAGTAAATAAAAGAATTACACTTTTCGTTACCGACACCCGGTGTGGATCGTACTTCGGAGCAGAGGGTCGGCGGCGGCGCTGGAATCTCGAGGTCGGAGTTTGCTGGAGCAGAGCGCTTGAACGAAAAGCTTGGAGGCGTTAGAAAGTTGTGTACTTGAAGCCTTGGGATCGAGCCCCTTTTATAGTGCTCCTGGGGGCGCCTGATTCGCTGGGGGCACCTGACACGTGCCTTCAGATCGGAGAACCTTCATCCGCAGCTCGGTCAGCGCTTATCCCTTCTGAATCGGCCTCTGGAGCTGACTGGGGCGCCCGGGACCTCCTGGGCGCCCAGCTTGACTTGGTCCGCTGGCTTCGTGGCTGATTTTGCTTCGTTACTCTTTGGCTTTGACCTTGGGCGCCCGGGACCTCCCGGGCGCCTAGCCCAGTGTGGTTTCGAAGCGATTCTTGCTTCCTTGCTGTTTTGCCTTTGACCTTGGGCGCCCGGGACCTCCCGGGCGCCTAGCCCAGCTGCCTGCCCCTCTCCTTTGGGGCGTTCTGAGCTGCAGAAACACACTCCTTCGGTCCCTGCATCCAAGGTTAGTTCCAAAACAAACAAAGCAAGAATATTAGTCAATTTTTACAGTCGTAGCTGTCTTGGTTCTGACTTCGGGTCTCCCAAATGAAACCCTAGGTCGAACCGACGCCTACTATTCCCTCGACGGGGAACGCGTCCTCACCTACTCCTCTCAGGAGAGTTTACCTTTTGCCAACCGGCTCCTCCGGTTGGACTTTTGCCCGATCCACCTGACCAGGTCTTCGTGCCCAGTCCTCGACCAGGACTTCTTGTCCACCTTCCGAGCAGGTCTTCGGTGCCCAGCCCCTTGCCAGGACTTCGTGCCCAGTCCTCGACCAGGACTTCTTTGCCCAGGCCTTTGCCAGGACTTCTTGCCTAGTGTACCTAGGGCTTCTTCCTGCACACTCAGTGAACTTGTTAGACAAAATAACATCTTAACTTTTGAACCCTTTGCCATTATCAAAAATCCATGTTTGACTTAGGTGCTGCCTACACCAACAGTCCTGGCAACGGGCTGGGCACCGAAGACCTGACCGAAAGTTGGGCACAAAGACCTGATCAGAAGTTGGGCACGAAGACCTGGTCAGGTGGATTGGGCAAAAGTCCAACCGGAGGAGCCGGTTGGCAAAAGGTAAACTCTCTTGAGAGGAGTAGGTGAGGACGTGTTCCCCGTCGAGGGAATAGTAGGCGTCGGTTCGACCTAGGGTTTCATTTGGGAGACCCGAAGTTAAAACCAAGATAGCTACGGCTGTAACTAATGGCTAACTCATTTGCTTGTTGTGTTTTGGAACTAACCTTAGTTGCAGGATCGAAGGACTAGTCTTCTGCAAGTGAGGTGCCTCACTGGGGCTAGGCACCTGGATGGATACGGGCGCCCCAGTGTAAAGGCAAACACCAAACCATAGCAGCGAAGCCTTTGGACCAAGGCAGCTCAGGCGCCCGTGAGGTCACGGGCGCCCCCATCAGCTCAGGCGCCCAAGTGGAGATGGATAAGCGCTGACCGAGCCTGCAAATAAGAGATCGCGCAGGGAAGGCCACGTGTTAGGCGCCCCTATCGACACAGGCGCCCGTATGGGTGCTAAAAAAGGGGGTTCACCCCCAATGCTTCAACATCCATTGCTCTCATTGCTCCAGACACTTTCGCTCAAGCACTACGCTCCGACAAAGTTCGACTTCGAGATTCCAGCGTCAACGACGACCCTCTGCTCCGAAATTCGATCCACCTCAGGCGTCGGTAAAACTTTAAATTACGAAAGTGTTGTTAATTCAATTTCCAATTCTATATCTGTACTATCAATTTGTAAAAGTTTTCCCGAATATAAAATTGCCCAAAGTAAACGGTCAAGGACCGTGGGCCTTGGAGTAGGAGCCGACCGCGACTCCGAACCAAGTAAAACCGATCTGAGTTCGCGATTGATTGATTTTCCGCTGCGTATTTTCTCTTGTATTCCGAAAATTATATAACGATATTCACCCCCCTATCGTTTTCTCCGATCCAACACCTACCTCCTTCGTTCAACGTCACTCTCTACATGGTTTAACCAGAATCATGACTCTGATACCACTTATTAGGTCCAAATGAATTTACATAACTTTATAATAGTATGATATTGTCCACTTTGAGTCTAAACCTCAAAAATTTATTTTTGAGCTCTACTTAAAAGGTCGCATACCAATGCAAATATCTTTTATCTTTTAAACTCATGATTTTTTCCATCTATTTTCAATATGGGACTTTGATTGTGTGGGTGCAGGAAGCACCATATCGAACCTTGTTTTGATATTGACAAAGGATTCAAAGTTAAGTTTATTTGTGATCTAATAAAGTTACTTGAGTTTGCAGAAAGAAGTCCTAGCGAAGGGCTGCTAGAAACCTGGCGAAGGACTACTAGGAAACAAAGTCCTAGCGAAGGACTACTAGGCACTGGCGAAGGAATGTCAGGGTAAAAAAAAGTCCTAGCGAAGGACTGCTAGGCACTTGGCGAAGGACTGCCAGGATCCAAGACCTAGCAAAGGACTGCTAGGCACCCGGCGAAGGACTGCCAGGATCTGAAGACCTGGCGAAGGACAGCTAGGCACCTAGCGAAGGACTGCTGGGCAAAAGTCCAACCGGAGGAGCCGATTGGCATCAAGTACATTCTCCCGAGAGGAGTAGGTGAGGACGCGTTCCCCGTCGAGGGAACTGTAGGTGTCGGTTCGACCTAGGGCTCCATTATGGAGACCCAAAGTCAGAACCAAGACATCTAAGGCTGTATAAACTAACATCTTGTTGCTTTATAGTGTTTTGGACTAACCCTGGATGCAGGACCGAAGGAACGAGTGTCTGCAGCTCAGAGAACCTCAAAGGAGTGAGGCAACAGCTGACCAGGGCGCCCGGAGTGTCCCGGGTGCCCCCAAGGTGAACACAAAACACATAATGCAAAAGAAGGCTTCGACAGTTGATGTTCGGGGCGCCCCCGCTGCTCCCGGGCGCCCCCAGCGTCCCGGGCGCCCCCTGCGTAAGCCATCGAAGTAGAAGCCAGCGAAGCCAAGGGATAAGCTCTGACCCGGTCAACCCAGGCGCCCCCAGCATCCCGGACGCCCCGGTCAAGATCTGATCCCGAGTTTGAAGGGATCAGAAGCTGACCGAGTTAAAGGCAGATCGGCCGACATGTGGGGGGGGGGGCGCCCCCGACGTTCCGGGTGCCCCCAGGGCCTATAAAAGGGCCCTCGACCCCGAAGCTTCAAACAACAATTCATTCAACGCTTCTACGCTCTTCTGCTCTCGCGCTCTGCTCCGGAAACCTCCCGACTCGAGACTCAAGCGCCGACGACGTCCCGCTGCTCTGAAAAAAGACAACTTACATCGGACGTCGGTAAAAGAAGAGTTTTCGTTTTAAAAGTTTACTTTGCTATATTTGTAATTCAATACTGTAAACTGATTTGCGAACTTATAGAATTGCCCGCAGAAAATGATCAACGACCGTGGGCCTTGGAGTAGGAGTCGACCTAGGCTCCAAACCAAGTAAAACTACCTGTGTTTGCGTTTGATTGTTTTATTCTGCTGCGAAATTTCTCTAATCCTAAAATCTGAACGTTTTCCGATATTCACCCCCCCTCTATCGGTTCTCTCGATCCAACAAGTGGTATCAGAGCGGGGAAGCTCAAATTTGGTGCAACCACCAATTTTCATTTTTTTCACCATTCATTGAAATTAATAAAACGATTAATTTTTGAAAATTTATCATAAATTTTTTTTTTATTATTTTAATATTTTTCTCGGAATACATGTTACTTTAATTCGAGCAAAATTTTCAACTTTGAATGCTTATTTCTTTTCAAAATTGACAAAAGTAACATTTTCAAAAAATTTGTCTCAAACTTTTTATTATTATTTTTTTATTATTCTGCCTCGAAATTCGTGCAATATGTTTTTGGGCTATTTCTTCTCTCTCCTGCACTACTAATCCAAGACCAAGTCTTGGTACATTTCTGTTATTTCTCTTGTGTACTAGGTTTAAACTAAATGGCCAACCAAGAATGGAATAGTGTCCGTCCACCGCTCTTCTCTGGTGAAAATTTCAACTCCTGGAGAAGTCTAATGGAATCCCACCTGAAGGTCAATCTGGATTTATGGTTGATAATCCAAACGGGGTTCACATTCCCCACAGAAGAAGGAACATCGATCACTTGGGACAAACTGGATGAACCAACTTTGAAGAAGATCGAGACAGATGCAAGGGCTACAGTAATCTTACAATGCGGCCTGACCAAAGAAGAACTGAAGCAGGTCGGATCCTTCAACTGTACCAACGAGATGTGGGAAAAGCTAATCAATCTACATGAAGAGAGCTCCAATATTGAGATCCAAGAAGATTTTGCATTTTCGGCCCAAGCACAAACAGTCGAGTCAGAGTCTGAACATGAATCCAAACCAGAGTCAGAAGACGAATTGACTGAGACAAAAATGGTAACCAATTTTGAATCATTTTCTGAATTAAGATTAAATAATCATGCTGATACTGCAATGGTCGAGGAAGGTTTAGTTTTCATTGCAGGGAAAACTCCAAGAGAACTGCAAAAGAGGTCTCAACCAATACTTGAGTCCAACTCAGACTCAGAATCTGACGAAGAAGACAATGGAGGAGATCGAACCAAACTGATCCGATCAGCTCGTGATCACTACAAGATGCTAAAGACACAAAAAGGAAAGACTGCAAGTATCAAGGGGGAGATTCCCAACCGGGAATCAAAAGGTAAATTTTCGATATTTGAAAGTCTAATATTTACCTCAAATAACGTAATTAATTCGTATAAATTTAATACGTTAGAAAATTTAATTCATAATCTTGTTGATTTTGAAAATCCGGAGTATTACTCCAATGGTGACCTTACTTAGATAATTGTTTGCTTTAATAATATGTTTCTTTTTATTTTTTTTCTAATTAGGATTGATTAGTTTAAGGACTAAAGAGTTAATTGAAATTTGAACAACATAGTATTGGGTGGAGGTGAGATGATAGTACGTTAGGAAAACCTTTATGGTGGAACTACCCGAAGCTACCGATCCAAGACCCAAACTAGTTAGACCAGAATTTTTCAAAAAGTAATTTTGAAAATGAAATTTCACTAAAAGGCTTTGTCAAGGAAAGGGTTGATGATCCAATAAGGCTACGGCCAAAGAAGGCCTAGTGCCTCGCCAAGACCTGGAAGCTAATTTTTGAAATTCAAATTCAAGTTACTTCTTGTTAAATTCAAATCTAACACAAATTTCAATTGATCGTAGATTCAAACACTCTTTTTCAAAATAAAATCAAAACCAATTGCTTTTCAAAATTAATTTAACTTTTTCAAAATTAATCATGATTTTTCAAAATAACTTCTTATTTCTACTAAAATTTGTCTCATAGAACCCATAAGGTTAACATGCTTGATCACGTAGAACTGGGTGAGACATCTAGGATCTAAAAGCGTAATTCACTATCCCTTTAAATAAAAAGGTGTGCAAAAGTTATTCAAAATTATCTCTATTTTGCAAATTAATTTAGTTTACTGTACCCTATTTTTTTCAAAATAGTGAATTTCATGTTAAATATCATAATAGACACATTTTAGATAGAATCTAAGGCCTGGTTGATTTAGTTATTAATCGGTCAAACTTAGTAAACTGAGTTAACCTTGGTCAACATAGTCAAACCCTAGTCAACCTGGTCAACACTGAAGTCCCTTAAGGAACTTAAATAAAAGACAAACCGTGTCGGATACAGGGGGAGTTCTTCTTAATCTTTTTCGAAAAATTCAAATTTTTCAAAGACCTTATGCTTTAAAACTTATTCAAAAACCCTCGATATTACTATCTCGTTGAAAAATTATCATCATGATTTTCAAAAACTGTGCTATCATTTCAAGTTATGTTTTCAAAAATTTATCTTGAAAGTTATCATACTCAGAAGATTGTTCAAAATTATTCTTTTGATTTTAATAAACCCTAAAGACACAGAGGAAGGTCCACTTCATGATCTACAAGGACTCCTAGGATATGTCAAATTTAGGGGGAGTTTGACTCAAAAGAAGAATTTCTGAAATTTTTTTTGGTAATTTTTAATTTTGAAGTTATTAAACAATTCTTATAATTTAAATCAAACCCTAAAACTCAGAGGAAGATCGCTTGTAGTCAACAAGCTTCCTAGGACTGGGTCAAGTTTAGGGGGAGATCAAATTAAAAGAATTCTTGAACATTTTCAAAATTATATGTTTTCATGCACTGCAAGTTTAAAATCCTTTTGAAAACTTAAATAATTTTTCTTTCAAAATACTATTATTTTATTTTTCAAAATTCTTGTGGCTTATGAAGTTACTTTTATAATATTTACTTGGGTTGAAAAATTTTCAGGACACTTAGGAAATGTCCTTGTAGTTAACAAGGTTTCCTAGGATTGTGTCAGACTGGAAAATAAACATAGTCAAGTAAAATATTATGTTTTTAAAATGTATAATACATTTCAAAAATTATCAATAAGTCTAATAGTTTTTAAAAAAAGTACTTAGACTTTCCAAAAAGGCTCAATCGGTTTTTTTTGTACTTAGATTTGTCAAAAATGCATAACATCCTGCAAAAGTACTAATACTTTTTCAAAGCACTAATATTTACAAAGTACGAATATTTTTTTAAAAAAAGTGCAATACTAAACATGTTTCAAAAAAAAAACAATTTGTTCAATCTTTTTCAAATTGAAAATGTGTTTCAAATTTTCTTTTGCATAACATTTTTTGTATTCTTCCAAATGCACTATCTGTTAAATGAAAATATTTTTTTAAATCTTTTCAAATAAAAGTTTTACTAAGGCAATAGTGTCCTAAGTGCGTGAATTTTCTAAAGACTTGCCTAGAAATACAAATTTTTTTTAAAAAATTCACAATACTTTTCAAAGTATAGTTTTTCTTTAGTACAATTTAAGCTGCCTGCTATACTGTCAAGAGTTATACTAAGTATTTTTATGTCTTCAAAACTCATAGGCTCTGATACACAAATTTTTTCTTAAAACTTATTTTAAAATATATTTCTTTATTGATATATATATAGCCAAGGGGGAGAGCAAGAAAGATAGAAAGAAACCTTTTTATCTCCTTTTCGAAAAGCAAAAATTTCTAAGTGTTTTAAAGTTTTTAAGTGCATGTTTTTCTTAAGTAAAATTTTTCTTAGTAAACAAAATTTGTATGAGCAAAATCTTTTTGAAAATATTGGCAAATGTTCCTAAGTAAAGTTTTTTTAGTGAAAAACTTGTCTAGAAAATTCTTAAAGATTTTGTTTTTTTTTTAAATACACAAAGTATTTTCAAGCATATTCTTCTAAGTGTGTAAATTCTTTTAAAACAAAATTTTCCCAATTCTCAAAGTTGAAATTTTTTTTAGGGAAATTTGGATTCAAAATTTTGCCTAAGTAATTTATTTTGTAAAAGCTTTTAACAAATTGTTTTTCAAAAGTGTTTGTTGATACAAATTCTTTTAGTCTTTTTGAAACACATTGTCAAAAACTTATTTTTGGTAAAACTCAAAACTCCCTATTAGAAACCTTGTTCGCCCATGTATGTTTTTGATATATGTCAAAGGGGGAGGAAAGGTTAAAGTAAAGTGTTTTAAGTGTTTTAACATAAGTATTCAGGATTTTAGGGGGAGTATGAGAAATAATTATTTTTTTTTTAACTCTACATTTATTCTGTTCATAAACAGTTATACTTCATTGTTTACTTTATGTTTTTAACTGTTATAAGTTTTTAACTTAACTTTGAATTGTGTTGCCATAAATCAAAAAGGGAGAGATTGTTGGTGCAGGAAGCACCATATCGAACCTTGTTTTGATATTGGCAAAGGATTCAATGTTAAGTTTATTTGTGATCTAATAAAGTTACTTGAGTGTGCAGAAAGAAGTCCTAGCGAAGGGCTGCTAGGCACCTGGCGAAGGACTGCCAGGAAATAAAGTCCTAGCGAAGGACTACTAGGCACTGGCGAAAGAATGCCAGGGTAAAAAAAAGTCCTAGCGAAGGACTGCTAGACACCTGGCGAAGGACTGCCAGGATCCAAGACCTAGCAAAGGACTGCTAGGCACCCGGCGAAGGACTGCCAGGATCTGAAGACCTGGCGAAGGACAGCTAGGCACCTAGCGAAGGACTGCTGGGCAAAAGTCCAACCGGAGGAGCCGGTTGGCATCAAGTACATTCTCCCGAGAGGAGTAGGTGAGGACACGTTCCCCGTCGAGGGAACAGTAGGCGTCGGTTCGACCTAGGGCTCTATTATGAAGACCCAAAGTCAGAACCAAGACAGCTAAGGCTGTATAAACTAACATCTTGTTGCTTTATAGTGTTTTGGACTAACCCTGGATGCAGGACCGAAGGAATGAGTGTCTGTAGCTCAGAGAACCTCAAAGGAGTGAAGCAACAGCTGACCAGGGCGCCCGGAGTGTCCCGGGCGCCCCCAAGGTGAACACAAAACACATAATGCAAAAGAAGGCTTCGACAGTTCATGTTCGGGGAGCCCCCGTGCTCCCGGGCGCCCCCAGCGTCCCGGGCGCCCCCTGCGCAAGCCATCGAAGCAGAAGCCAGCGAAGCCAAGGGATAAGCTCTGACCCGGTCAACCCGGGCGCCCCCAGCGTCCCGGGCGCCCCAGTCAAGATCTGATCCCGAGTTTGAAGGGATCAGAAGCTGACCGAGTTAAAGGCGGATCGGCCGACACGTGAGGGGGGGCGCCCCCGACGTTCCGGGCGCCCCCAGGGCCTATAAAAGGGCCCTCGACCCCGAAGCTTCAAATAACAATTCATTCAACACTTCTACACTCTTCTGCTCTCGCGCTCTGCTCCGGAAACCTCCCGACTCGAGACTCAAGCGCCGACGACGTCCCGCTGCTCCGAAAAAAGACAACCTACATCGGACATCGGTAAAAGAAGAGTTTTCGTTTTAAAAGTTTACTTTGCTATTTTTGTAATTCAATACTGTAAACTGATTTGCGAACTTATAGAATTGCCCGCAGAAAACGGTCAACGACCGTGGGCCTTGGAGTAGGAGTCGACCTAGGCTCCGAACCAAGTAAAACTACCTGTGTTTGCGTTTGATTGTTTTATTCCGCTGCGAAATTTCTCTAATTCTAAAATCTGAACGTTTTCCGATATTCACCCCCCTCTATCGGTTCTCTTGATCCAACAGATTGTATTTCCAACAGCCTCACCGTAACCCCGTGGATGCCTAGCCACGACCTGTTGTCCCCTCTACGGTGCTGGTGGTGTTGATGTCGAGCGAGTGACAAAAATGTAAATTTTGTCCTTTTCCCTGGCATAAAATGAATTTTTTTAAAATTAGCATTAGATATCCAGCTTACTTCAACTAATCTTGAGATGACCCTATAAAAGTTTTTCACCTGACATCAAGATAAATCGAAAAATGATCGCAACAGATAGTGTATTTGTCCAACGTTTTTTATCAATCATCTATTAAAAAGAAGTAATCTATTAAGTTATTAAAGTTGAATTTTTACCCATCTAAAAAATTAAGAAGATGACTGTACTATTGCTATGGGAAAATGAAATTTTAAACAATGCTATTAATTACTAAAATTAATTTTAATTTTGACATACCATAATTTTTACTCTTAATTTTTATTACCGTTTAATTAAAAATATTAGAAAATTTCTTTTTAAGTACATGGCAATATTTAAGACCTTAGTACATGTTTTTATATCAAACAATGTTATTTACGATGTCAGTCGTGATTCACCTTCTATGCGATCATCTCCTGACCTTTCTAACCAATTCAATAACCAAATTTATTGATGTATGATCTTGTCAGAGACTCCCACCCTGCTATAATGATAGTTGTACGGGCATTCTACCAAATGAGTATTTGAATTTTATAATGTTCTAAAAGGCACATCGTAATTTTATGTTTTTAAAGAATATTTTTTTAAAAAATATCTTTCGTATTAAAAATTTTAAAATCAATCCCTGCGGCCGACCAGGTTTCACAATGTGAAATGCACTTCATATCCTTTCTATCATTAAAATTTTATTTCTCATTTGTCGATGAAAAATGATATACAATGTAAATTTGAAGTATGAAATTCAACATGAATGATGTATATTTCAATTACAGTAATTCCCGACGAGTTCACCATACCTTCTAAGGTATAGTTTGGTTCTGGACGGCGGCCGGAAGGCCGCCAACGGTATCCAAACGATAATCGAACGTGTATACGAAAAATGTCACGTCATTCATATTGAATTTCACATTATAAATTCATATTGTGTATCATTTCTCTTTGTCGATTTACTTTTAATAATGTTTTTATTTTGACGACCGATTCAATCACATGAAATTTTACTATTAATTATCAGAGTAAATTAAAAAATATTCATAATGGATGACGAGTCTAGTATCCCAAGAAAAAAAATTTCTATAAGTATGAATCCATGAATATCTGAATCATAATTTCATATCTTTCTGCTATATCATAATTGTACCATAACCTTGAAAGCAAAATTGAGGAATAAAAACTAATATACTAGATCTGCCTAAAAACTTGAGGTGGTTGTATCATATTTAATTTTCCTCAATATGAGCTTTGCTTAGTCCTGACTTGGCCTTCCCTTTCTTTGACTTGTTCATGTAATTACTAATAGTTATGGTTTACCTACCTTCTATCTTTCAAGCATGATCCTGGCTTTGTTTACGAGTAGCTCAGCCAGCCAGTCTGTCATCACGAAGACCCAGAAGGGCCAGCAAAGGTCTCACCCGGGGAATTCCCGAACCAGGGACTCTCCCGAGCCATTAACCGACCGACCCTGGTCGAAGATTGGACAGGTCGACCCCGAGCACTTCCCTGCTCGGCCACCTAGTCCAGTTTCCTGACCCGGGGCCTAGTCGGGCGGTCTCAGCCTTCAGCATCCCATGGATCTGACAACTAATAGACCCGAAACATGGTAAGACGGACAAAGCTCAACTAACCCCCAACATAGGACGTACCTCGTGTCTCTCAGATCCCAGTCGGATGCATGGCGGCCTACGCTCCCTGGACATAACCCGACCCGGGCCATAACACTCAGACTCGCCGGTCGGTATACAGTCTTCGGACCAGCTCTTCCCTACGCCGCCCTACATCAGTACATCCGGGGTATGGCCAGGACGTCGGGGTAACACATGCCTTACTCATTTATGACACATCTCGCAGTCATCCCGCTAACACATGCCTTACCATTCAAGCACCTCGCGCCATGCCGCGGTACCTATAGGTGCTCTCCTACAAGCTGACAAGCACCATTCCTCTGTCTCGTCGACATGGGCAGGGGTTGTCAGCTCCCCCGGCTATATAAACCCCTCCCCTCCTCACTTCACAGGTATGCACAACTGTGCTCTCCTCTACTATTCCTACTTCACTATATCTCCTGCGGATAATAACTTGACCGTCGGAGGGCCTGACCGGGGAAATTCCCCGAGGGTTGGCTAACTGTCTTTGTCACTCTGCCCGAAGCCAGGTCGGCGCCAGCTCGGAGTCAGGTCAGTGATGGACCCAAAATGGATGTCACGAATGTGAGTCTCAAATTTAGAAATTTATAAAGTTGAAAACCCTTGCTAGCAAAGTAGAAATATAGAATAGGGGCCTCAGGTCGTATTTTTCCAGGACTAGTTGAGAGTGTTCAATTGAGCTTGAAAGTTATTTATCGTTAAATGTTTTGGGTTTTCTAGATAAGAACTGGGGTTTTGTTGTGCAAATAAGATTGGAAATAAAGTGGAAATGGAATAGGATTAACTAAGCAAGCTTAATTAGGAAATTGCAATGAATGAACTTAACCAACTAAGAAATTAAGCAAGCCTATATGAATTTGCACGGTTGAAGAATAAAACTGATATTAATTGCAAAGGTACACTAAAATTTGTATCTAACTTCGGAATTAAAAACTTGAAACAAGCTGAATACGGAGGCAGGGATTAATTGCAGCAGGAAGTCTACTGATCGGTCGGCTGACCGAACAGATGAACTCCCGATCGGTCGACAGACCGATCAGTTGATGCCTAGGTCGGTGTGCAGACCGATCAGAAGTTGAAAGTTTCACTGATACAGAATTCAGAAACTGAGAAATAATGATCAGAAACGAAAATTAACAAAAACTAGACATCGATCCCTTCCCTTAGCTCGAGTCCTTCTTGTTGTCACTCAAGAAACAGCTACGAACCCCGTAGCTCGACAAATCAATAGCTCCTCAGCTCCCGCAATCAATCTCAGCTCAGATTTTGCCGTTGAGAGAACCAATCCTCCGATCTCTTCGTGCTTGCTGTGATGGAGTGCGATGATGATTCAGGAGCAACCAGAGCAACTCAAAGGACTCCTCCGACTTGCATCCGATTGATGAGGATGGAAAACAAGCTCGATTCAATCCGAAACTGGCAAGAACTTGCGAAACCCTCCCAAGCTCTTCCCAGCGACAATCTTGAGCAGGAAATCTCACGGAGATGTGAATCTGATGATCTGAAACCTAAACCAAGCTTGGAATCAATGTGGTCGCGCGATCGATTGAAGAGACGAAGAAGAAAACTAAGAACTCGAAGAAAACGGTGCTTTCGGCGAAGACGCGACGACGAAGAACTGGCGAGGGAAATTCTGTTTTAACTGAGAATTTCAAATTTCGACGGCTAAGATTGTTCCGCTCTGATCCAACGGTCAGATCAAGTCAGATCGAACTCAAACTTCCCAATCTTGATCAAGGGCTCTGATCTACTGTTCCTTATCTCGGATCACTCAGATCTGAAGCGGATGGCTCAGATCTTCTCATCTCTAGCTTAGACGGTCTAGATCCTCCATTGCTTGATCCAACGGCTGAATCAACTCGGATCTGGCCCAAACTTTCAGACCTTGACCCATCTACTTGATTAAGTCTATCTTGAGCTTGGATCGACCAGAAGTTGAAGGAAGGTTCGGATCTAAGCATTCTTTTGAATGGACGACCCATATTAATCTGATACTTGATCCCTTTGATCTGAATCCAATTTTGACCCAAGTTTGACCCAATATGATCCAGGTCCATGATCATCTGATCCCTACAAAATGATATTAAATTATAGTGCCAAAACATCTCAAATATAGAAAGAATTGAATTTTAAGATAAGATGGAGACAATCCATGAAACCTTATGCAATGCAAACTTAAGCATATGAATAGTGCATCAAAACGCTGATTTGAAGGCCTAATTTAATCAACTAAATGAAAGTTATCAACTCCCCCACACTTATTCTTGGGCATCCCGCACAAGCTACAAAGGAACTAAAATGTATTTCCCCTAGATTATTCTTAATCATTGTAAGAAGCAATTGAAAAGAAATTGCCTAGGGTTGTAAATTTTCAAAAATCTAAACTCAATAGACTAGTATCTTGTCCTTAAATCAACAACTTAGCTTACTTCCTCCTTCATGACTCATTGAGATGAAATCAACACACAAACTTTCCAAAGGGACTTTTAGTGGCTCTCTTCCTAAGTTCTATATTTCGATGAAAATGGAGCTCACTCAAACACAACATGTTTCTTGAACTACCATAAGCTTGCTTATTATCTACTCTCCATCAACATTCTTGCCTTGGATCCACATCTTCAAAGGTGTATTAGAAACATTAAGAAGTATGAAATGGATAGAATGAAAAAGAGTTTTTCATGAATTCTGATACCAAAAACTCATGACAAAAACAATAGATGAATATGACATGATAAGGAAAGAGCTATGGTAAAGAAATTTAGCATAAAGAAGAAATATGAAAAAGTAAGGGAAAATAGAAACTTGGATACTCAAAATTATTTCTATATGCTCTTTGCCCTTTTGTGGTAGCTTCTTATGAATCCTGAGCCAAGGGGAGTGATTATGAGCTAAATTGGAGGATGTTTAATACTGAAAGCTCAGAAATCTGAAATTGTTTCTGCCGAGATTCTTTTCCTTCTTTCAATCAACACTAAATCTTAATCCGTCTAACTTCTTATTAATGACTCCATGTTCAGAAATCTATCCATCTTTTGAATTTTCATGTTTTCATTTGACTTTTCTTTACTTCTCTTTTCTTTTCTTCTTTTTTTTTTCTGTTTTCTATTTTGTCTGTTTATCCTTAGCTGCTTGTTGTGTTTTCTCTTTTTTTTCTGCAGCTTCAACTGTAGCGACCCGCCTTCTTCTACCTTAGACGGATCGTTACTTTTCTCTACTTCTCGACTTCTGGTGCATGACTAAAAATGCGGAAATCTTTTTTTTTCTTTTAAATTCATCTAACAATGATATTCTAACTTAAGTAGTCATGCACGATACCATATCACACTTTCCTTCTCAAAAGCTCGCAAGATGATACTCATTGAAGCTTGCCTCGCCCAACTCATCTTTCGGGTATCAGTCGAGTGATACTGTATCAGTCGACTGATAGGCCTGAAATCTGAAATTCAGGTTTCGGCACTTGCTTCAAAGGTCCACCAATCATGTATTTTCGAGCCATATAAAACTATGATACCATTTCTATACTCTATGCCAGTTTTCTAAACAATTTAGCCAAACAAAATCAATCCATAAACTTGAATTAGGACTTTTGCGGAAGAAAATAAACTATTCAAGTTATATGAACTTTAACACTAAAGTTTGTACCAATCTTGACTCCTATGCATTCCTAACACCAAATACATGTTTTATAACCTTGCTAAAGCATTATGAAATATGGATGCAACTTTTCTAAACATATTTAAGCAATAAAACTTAATTCAAGAGAAATTGATACTATCTTGGCACATGCATCTATTTCTCTAACAAAGTATCAATATCTCCAACTACTCACATTTCTACTCATCCAATGCAATCATAAGAATATGTAGGCTAAAAGAAATGACATGGAATCTTTACTCTAAGAAATTGAGTATGTAAAACTATCCAAAACTTAAATGTTCGCTAAACTCCCTAAAACAAGAACTTGAAATTTGAATAAACTATAACATTGTAATTTGGATAGTTAAATTGTCTCATCTCAAAGATCTCTCCAAAATCAGCCACCACACACACTTTACTCAGCTCCGCCTCGTCGCCTTCCTTCAGGATTGCTTGCCTTTACCTTTATCTGCAATAAGAGGAAATGCAACTAGTAAGCAAAAAGCTTAGTAAGTACTATCTAGCTCACAAAATCTCGAAATGTGCAAACATGCTTCTAGAACAATATGAAAATCATATGAGATACTAACATGCTTGGAAGAAAACTAAGAACATGTATAACTCAAAACATGCATACTCAAGCAATAATAAATCTCAATTTTCTTTTCTTGGCTCAACTTGAAACTTTAGCTATTCTTTAACTTTTGAAAACTTTCTTAAACTTTCGAAACTTTGCTAAAGCATATACTTGAAAATAATAATCACTTGGATCCACTGAAGACGTAAGTACCATCTGATATGCGCGTTCCCTAAAAGGTTGGGGTAGCGAGCCACCAATCCTAATAGAGCAGACCTTGGTCTACCAGGGCCAAGACCTTGGAATTGGACACCTGGATTTCTTTAACGACGCCCTTGGACGCCGGGTACTGGCCTTATAAAATAAAATAGCTTTTCTTTCTTATCTGTAAATGCCTTGGCATTTTCTGGAGCACCTTGCGTGCTAAAATCCCTAAGTCTTGACTTTTGGGGATTTCTTAAGGCCTTGGCCTTTTCTTTTCTTATCTTTATCTTTTCTTTTCTTTTCTCATAGCTTTTCTTGGACCCTAAACTCACATAGGGTATTAATCAACATATATAAGCATATAATGAACTAAGATCACAAGCAAAAACTCAAACAAAAAGGAAATATCTCTTCTAAAAACTTTTAAAGGAAATTCTCGCGGAAAAACCGCCTCTTACTGCAGGTGAGCAGTACTTACATTGATATCTTGGACTTACAACCAAGATTAACGTCTAGGACTCGAGAGAAACTTGAGATCTCGGAGAATTCTTCACGTCTACGCGTTCCTCTCGCCGCGGGGATCCCGAATATAGAATTATCTCTTGGAGAAGAGCCTTAACCGGCCCCCTAGAGCTTGGTGTAGTTTCGCCAGAAGAGGAGGGGTCGGCGTGAGGGTTTGGAGAGGAGAGAAAATAAAACTTCTCTTTTAATTACCTATTTATACTTATGGGGCGGATTAACCTAACTACACCTTAAATATAGATCTCCCCATCCTTTTCTGTGCTTGATACCCTAACCCAGCTGGTCGCCGCGCGTTTCTGGTTTCGTGCTGGTCGCGGGTTCGATCCACCAGCTGCACTTAATTGGTTTTTCCATTTATACTTATGGGGGCAAATCGACCTAACTACCCTTAAATATAGGTCTCTCCTTCCTTTTCTGTGCTTGATACCCTAGCCCGGCTGGTTGCGCGCGCGGGGCTGTTTCATGTGGTCGCGGGTTCAATCCACCGGCTGCCCTTAAACGTTTTTATTATTTTTCTTTTTATTTTTCCTTTTTCTTTTTTTCCAAAAATACCAAACGGACTCGGAAAATTCCATAAAAATACTCTAAAAATTCCTAAAAATATCTAGAATATTTCTAAACCATTTCTAAATAATTCTAAGGACTTTAAGTACTAAAATGGAAATTTTGGGGCATTACAATCCCCCATACCTTATAAAAAGTTCGTCCTCGAACTTAGAATAATTCTGGATATCTCTCTCTCATGCTGTCCTCACGTTCCCAAGTAGCCTCTTCATGCTTTTGATTCTGCCAGATGACCTTCACTAGTGCACTTCTTTGTTTCTTAATCTTTAACTGCCTTGTCCACTATCTGTGTCGGTCTGCTCTCATAGCTAAGATCTCTTGGATCTGTACTGACTGGGCTGAATCACTTGGCTAGGGTCGTGAATACACTTCTTTAGCATAGAGACATGAAATGTACTTGGATAGCTGACATATCCTCTGGTAAGTCCAGCTCATAGGCTACCTTCCCAACTCTCTTTATATATTATAGGGTCCTATGTAGCGAGGACTTAGCTTGCTCTTCTTGCCAAATCTCACCACTCCCTTCATAGGAGCGACCTTGAGAAATACTGAATCTCCAACTTGGAATTCAAGTGGCCTACGACGTGTGTCAGCATAACTTTCTGTCTACTCTGGGCAGTCTCAATCCTCTGGCGGATCGTCTGGATAGCCTGAGTGGTCTCATCTATAAGCTCAGTCTGGCTGCCTAGTCCTGACTCATCTCTTTCTTCTCACCAGCTTCTTGCCAACATATGGGTGATCTCATTTCCTGCCATACAATGCCTCATAGGTGCCATCCTGATGGTGGCCTGATAGCTATTGTTGTAGGCAACTCAGCTAAGCACAGAAATTTGCACCCAACTCCTTTAAAGTCCAACGCACAAGCCCTGAGCATGTCTTCTAAAATCTGATTTACTCTCTCTGTTGTCCATCTGTCTGGGGATGGAAAGCTGTGCTGAACTGAAGTCTAGTGCCTAGGGCGTCCTGAACACACCTCCAAAATGGGAGATGAACCGCCCATCTCTATCAGAAACGATCGACTTCGGACTCCGTGAAGTCTGATTACTTCTTTCACGTACAGCTGTGCTAACTGCTCTACCGAATGCGATAACTTGATGGCTAGGAAGTGGGCAGACTTGGTCAATCTATCCACTATCACCCAAATTGCATCGTGTCATGGGTGGTCTTTGGAAGACCTGTGATAAAGTCCATGGATATTCTTCCCACTTCCACTCTGGAATGGGAAGTGGCTGTAGAACTCCTGGTCTCTGGTGTTATGCTTGACCTCTGGCAGGTCAAGCAGGTACTGATATATCTGGCCACGTCTGCTTGAATCCAGACCACAGAATCTTTTCTTTAAATCTTGATACATCTTGGTAGAACCAGGATGCATAGAGTATGGGGTACTGTGGGCCTCTTCTAGAATATTCTTTCTTAGTTTCCTCATCATTGGGGACGCAAAGGCGGTCTCCAAATAGAGGATGCCACTGTCTGATACTCGAAACTCTGAATTTCTGCCTCTTGGATCCCTGCTTGATCTTCTGGATCTCTGGGTCTTGATCTTGCTTTTCTTGTATATC